>QZGG01003424.1:0-23823 GCA_006409495.1 Sedum album | reverse complement strand
TATTCCCAAAAGCTCTAATTTATAATGAACTTATGCCAACCTGATCCCAGTTGAAAAATGAGTACTTCTGTGTAGTGTGTACCCATTTAGTAAAATGAAAAGGCAGAAACTTTTTTCAAAGTGCGCCTTTTCCGATACTCCTGAGTTGCTCGTGTTAGCCAACAAAATAAAAATACAGGAACTGCGGACAGTCTGTGTTTATTCATGTATTACAGTTTGCCTGGATAACAATAAAACTATGGCTGTTTTGGATACTCCTGAGTCCAAACTCAAGTTTATATGAAGAAACATGGTTTTGGAGAACGTGCCAGCCTTGTTTAGTACTTTGTACGAAAATATGAATCCTGAGATATTGCATTCTTCTTTTGTGAATGAAAGAATATTATTTTTGAGCTATTTGTTCTGCTGGAGTTGAGTTTAAAACTGTCTGTGTTAATATTTCAGAAATGAGGAGGGGCTGTTTTATGCGCTAGATCTCGGTGGCACAAATTTCCGTGTGCTCCGTGTACACTTGGGTGGTACAGATGCACGTGTAGTTCGACAAGAATTTGAGGAATGTTCCATTCCACCACATTTGATGCTTGGAAGTTCCCATGTGAGTACAGTGTCTTATGAACTGTCAAGTAACATTGTTGTAAAAAAGCAGAAATATTTCAGTTGCTAACATTCTAAGTTTCGTAAATGATCGTGTTTTATTAGGATTTATTCGACTACATTGCTACGGTCTTAGCCAAGTTTGTTGCTTCAGAAGATGAAGGCTCGCGCGTTTCACCAAGCAGGCAGAGAGAACTAGGATTCACTTTCTCATTTCCTGTCAGGCAGGCATCAGTTGCTTCAGGAAATCTAATTAAATGGACAAAGGGTTTCTCTGTTGAAGATGCGGTAAATCTTTAAAAAAAATCACTATGGCCGAGTTTGATCTTGAGTATCTTCTTAAAAGTAACTGAACTGTGTTCTCCTGGTTTAAACGGAGAATTATATATAAAGTGTTACTTTTTTCTGATGCCCATCCAGGTTGGACAAGACATTGTGGGAGAATTGACGAAAGCCATGAAGAGGGCTGGCCTAAACATGCGCGTATCTGCCTTGGTAATTACTATAACTTTTCTCCATGCAATTCATATTATTTTCCAGCTCTTTAATGGTGTAAAACATAGATAGAGGAAGACAATGATGATGGAGTATCTGACAAGGGTGTCCACATGTTTAGGTCAATGATGCTATTGGAACTCTAGCGGGCGGGAGGTATCATGATAAGGATGTTATTGCAGCGGTCATCTTAGGTACTGGAACAAATGCAGCCTATGTAGAACGGGCGAATGAGATTCCTAAGTGGCAGGGCCCTTTGCCTAAATCAGGGGATATGGTACTTTCTTGATCCAAAGAACTAAAAATCGAAAGAAAACAGTTTCAATTTTTTGAATATTTTTGCAGTAATAAGAGAATGAATGGAAATGCAGGTTATTAACACAGAATGGGGAAATTTTCGTTCACCGAATCTTCCATTTACGGAACTTGACCTGGCACTGGATGCTGAAAGTTTGAACCCTGGTGAACAGGTGTATACTCGACTTGATGACTTCTTTTTTTCTGTAAATCCATTTATAAAAATCTTCCGTCTGATCAATAACATATAACCGTTGTTCAACAGCTTTATGAAAAGATGATTTCTGGCATGTATTTGGGGGAAATTGTAAGAAGGGGCTTGTGCAAATTAGCCAAAGAAGCTGCACTTTTTGGAAAAACTGTTCCTCCAAAACTGAGAATTCCATTTATATTAAGGTAAATCATGAAACAGCAGTGTTATATTGATGAACCTTAATAATTTTTTGACTACATGAATTCATATGTGTTTCTGAACAAGTGGAAATGTGAAGTTGAACTTGGACACCTGCAAGAAAGTCCAAAACTTTTTGTAGAATCCTGCTTTTTTTCGGTTTTTTGACTGATCACAGGTTTAAAATCAATATAGGACACCAGACATGTCAGCTATGCACCATGATGCATCTCCAGATTTGAATGTTGTGGATAAGAAACTCAAAGACATCTTTGAGGTACTTATTTTTCCTTGCTTTCTTGGCACGTTGCAGTAAACTGAGTAGCAGCGAAACTAAACATCTGGAATATCTTCTGCAACTTCTATATTTTCAAAGCTGGAAATATTGTCCTTCTAAAAGTCTTATAATCATTTCTTGTGTCACTTTCAGATATCAAACACTTCACTCAAGGTGAGGAAGGTAATAACTGAGCTCTGTGATATAGTCACCACTCGCGGGGCACGCTTATCGGCAGCTGGGATAGTAGGAATCATAAAGAAACTTGGACGAGACACTGGAACAGGTACAAGAGAGAACTCGGTTATAGCATTAGATGGAGGGCTTTACGAGCATTATACTAAATTCAGAATATGTATGGAGAACACCGTAAAGGAACTGTTGGGAACAGAAATCTCTGGCCACGTTCGAATAGAACACTCAAATGATGGTTCGGGTATCGGAGCTGCACTCCTTGCAGCCTCACACTCCCAATACCTTGAAATTTAATACCAAGGAAGCCAAATCAACAGATGCTCTGAGTTATCGATTTTATCATAGTTTCTACTCTCATAATTCTACCTACTAACGACGTTGGTCTGGAAATTGACCTCTATGACAAGTACTCATTTATGAATGGGTATAAATGAGCAGTAGTTCGATTCTACCAGTACCTGGATTTCGACATAAGCTGCTTTGTTGGAGTATGATTCCTTTGCTCTTTTGATAATAACTGAACCTGTAGACTCCTTTTGTTACTCATGGCTCGTCTATTTCCTAGATATTTGCCACGTAAAGTCAGTGTACTTTCATGAGACTTTTCAAATAAAGCTAGAGCTTTTACTAGTATTGGTTACCTGCTGTTGCATTGTAATAGAGTTCCAATCAAGGACAAAATGATTTTGTAAGAAAATGGCCCTGATTTCGACTGGTAGGTTGACATGTCAAATTTATGTTGCTACATTCAACTTCTATTTACACAAATCGTCATGCATTCAAGAAATGAAAAAGAATATTTCAGGGCTAAGCAGACTAACACTCGTTTTCCATCAAAATACTTGCTTAGTCCAGATGGCAACTTAGTGGACATCAATTATTCAAGTTTAAAATTGGAAATTCGCAACAATCATTACGAAGTACTAAGATGAAATGGAGTGAAGAGTGGAACAATACTCTATGAAGAATGCATCAGCCTTTCTTCATTGCTTGTAAGACTTGTGTACAACAACGATGAAACCCTGCATTACCGAGCCAGATCTCCAATGTAGAAATCTTCAATCATGTCAAAGACTCTTGTAGCATGTTGGGGCCGGCAGACAAGTGTATATATAAGGTTCAGCAAACAAAAATGAACTTCAAAACGGCATTGTCTTTTTATTTAAGAACATCAATTTTTAATGATAGAGTGGCTTTTTACAGTACAGCTAATACATGCTTCTTCCAGGTTAGTTAACATAGCCAGGTTTGAACATGATATTTAACATGTCTGCTATTGAAATATGTTCAATATTGACTTTGCTATGTCCACTCAAAATGTATGTTTGTATAAGCTCTTATTGAAAAGAAAAAACATTATCGGATCATGGAAAGCAGGAAAATCAACAATTAAATACTTTTTGAATTCTTTCTGAATTTATAACCACTAGGTAAATAAAAAGTACCCGAAAAATCCTTCGGTTGAATCATCCCCAGCATGTGCTAGAATGGCATCACCTCCAGGGTGTTCCTCAACATATGAAGTAACATCATAGATCTGCAAACGGTACAAAACTAAACAAGTCAGAACAAATCAAAACCCAAAAAAACTTATTTTTATTTTTCAGCAACTATATACCAAGCATTAAATGTATCAAAAGATTAACCTTGTCCTTTATAATAATCCAACAATCCGTTCGCTTATTATGTACAGATACTTCAGCTGCAGTGTAGACTTTAAAGTCCTACACCAAAAAATAAATGCAAAAAAAACCATTCAGCACGCAAAATTCTTTGAACAAAATCGTAGTATCCTATTCACATTCTAAACACACAATACGCGGCCGGATAAAAAGAATACCTTGTCAGGCGTTGAACCTGAATGAATCCCCTCGGAGAGGTTTGCTGCATCAATAAACAGAAAAATGTCAAATTCAATAAATATTCAAGACTCGGTATTCCAAATGCAACAGAAAAACAAGCACTGTAATTTAGTGAAACAAATACCGGATTTAGCAGATCGCGGAATAAATACGGAAATCCCTAAAACGACAGCCAACAGTAAGCTTATCAAAATTATCAACATCCGATCTGCTTCTTTTTTATCGATTCAGAAGTCGGAGTGAAGTCGATTTAGGGCTTAGGGTTTGGTTGAGGTCGAATGCAAAGAGTAATGCTCTTTTGAGAAATTTGAAATCAGAGGTAAGAGAAATTGTTGCTTTTGTTCTCTCACCTCCTCGTGGCACAATCCGGACCCCAAAAACAAACTCAATCAACGGCCATGATTGGAGTCTCAGGGTCACACCCAACAGTAAAGATTTCAAAAGAGCATTACTCCGAATGCAAAACAGATGACTAAAACAAGCTTACGCCAAAAATATGCACAAACGACGCAGTTTAATGGTAAACCGCTATATTTCGAGCGTTGGTTGTAGCGTTTTATCACTTAATGTATTACGTACGTATTATTTTGTAAACATCCAGTTAAAACGACATTATTCTACAATACTAAACGCAAAATGCGAAAAGAGATGTCCCTGTAGTCCAAGTAGGATGAAACAGCCTTGCAAGTCCAACAGAATAACCACTCCCAACATACACACAACCTTTGGTAACAGAAGCACCACCATACACAGTTGCACCAGTTTTGTAAGGCCATAAAACACTTCCATTTTTCCCATCCAATGAGTAAATCGGTCCGTTCGGAGCCACCTAGCCTACAAAGACCACGACATTCGCAACCGTTACCGGCCCTAACGCTGACTCATTGCTAGGATTGGCCGTGGACCATAAAATGTCACCATTATTTACATTTAGAGCTACCCATCCGCCGAATGTGGTGACTTGAGTTGTGGGAGATAGTGTGAAGTTTCTTCGCTCGGTGTTCGCTATGTTTGTGTACATTATGTTACCGTCCGTGGCGGATCCCCATATTCCTCCTCCTTCTTTGCCTCCTGGTCCTGCTATCTGTAACATTTGCGGATTGTCATTCGAACGTTCGAGTTATTATACGTAAAAAAATCCGACAAACGCAATATTTAAGCATCTATAAAAATGTGACATACCTGAAACCAAACAGTGTCACCATTGTCCCGATCAAGTGGCCATGCAACTCCATTTTTTGCACAGCAACGACAATGTCACGAGACCTCAGTCCGATACGAACAGTTACGAGCATTGGAGCCTCCTCGAAATCAGCATCCTTATTAGGACCAAAGGGACAATTTTGGTTATTTGGAACCAAACATTAAAAATTAAAAACATCATATCCTTCTAGCTGTTTTCCCCATCTAATTTCTCCAGTTCTAATATCAAATGCTATTATAGAATCAAAGTACACGTCTGGTCCGATGCACTCATCAGTCGTGTTTGGAGGTGGCGAGGTGGTGGAGAAGAGTTTACATTAAGGAGACCATGATGACTCGATATTTTAGACCGAAATGGAGATGGTGGGTCTAGATTTATTAGCTTGACAATCATAGACTTCTTGTGGTGCAGTATATAGCTGTCCTGTCCCGACATAGACCAAACCCCTTAGTACATCGATGGCCGGACTACTTCCCCATATCGAAGCCCCTGAAAATCCTCCCACTCGTCCACCATTGTCCGGAAGAGTAAATGTTTGCCAAATGATTCTTCCATCATCTACATCTAATTTCACCAAGCTGCCTCTAAATGTACAACATTCTGATGCAGGTAATCCTGTCTCCAATGACGCGATCCCAACGTAAAATCCGCTAATATGCACATCTCACACATTATAAGTTCAGAACTTAAACTTAATTATATTGGTTAAAGACTTGCCCTCCGAACACGGTCCCTGAGGCAGTGACCTGAGTTCTAGGCCGGGGATCAATAATAGTTTTCCATACGAGTGCTCCGGTTTTTTCTCAACAGCTATGACAACAGCAGGTCCATATATCCCTATTAACAGTAAGTCACCGGAAATAGTTGGAGTTGCTCTAGAGACTGAGACATTCACAACCAAGCCGGTTCCAACTAATCCAGTGAGTTGGGTTAAGTTCTTTTGCCATATAAGAGTACCATCTTCGACGTTAACTGCGTATAAGTTCCCATTCCATGAAGGAAAGTAAACAGCTTCATCATCAACTGCAGGTGTTGCTGATATGTCTTTTCCTGCAAAGAACTTCCATTTAAGCTTTAGATTCGATACGGTTTTTGGGCTGATTTTGAACTCGGCTGATGCATGTCTTCTGTTTTTTATACCACCTCCATGATTCGTCCAATCGTCAATCTGTATCGAATTGTTGAAAAATACCAGTAGAAATTATTAGTGATGCATGCGTGTCAGGTTTAACGAACACATTGTATCCAGAAATGCCTGTAAACGTTATTTTGTATACTCACGTCGGAGACCGAGATATTGACAAGAAAAGCCAAGGCGAAGAGGAGAACTAGGCCGTATCCGCTCAGGTGCTTAGGTAATGTCATCGATTGCGAGGGGATTAAATGTCATTCCAAACAGGCTGATCAGGGCTCAGTTTATAGTTATACAGCAGATCAAAGTGTTAAGGATAAAAAGCCTTATCTAAAAACCGTTGACCTGAGTTACAACTTGGTATCATTTGACTCTCTTGCCAAATAAAGAAGTGAAAAGCTTGTTTGCAAACATGGCCATATGGGCATGCTTTGGGCTAAAACAGAGGATGCTTGGCAGAGCATTACAATTTATAAGATTCTTTTAAAGCATGCATCAATTCAAAATGACGTGTAGCTTATAGGGTCTGTTGAACAATGAAGAATGTGAGCTGACAATTTGACTCACATTAAGTAATTAGATGATAATTCTAAAGTATATACATGATCATGAATCATGATCTGTAAGTCGACTTTTTGGTCAAACTAAAGATTGATCCAATTTATGCTCGAGGTTTTGTGTTTATATAACACTTGCAAAAAGACTAAAATACCATTATTGGTAGTTCACCAATTAATAACAAATTAGTACTAAAGTTAATTTAATCCGTAAATTGTAGGTTGGACGTTGGAGAAGGTCACTCGTAACGGCTAAAGAAGACCACGCGTGACATATTCGTTTTTCAATTTTCAACCCTAAAACATGCGGCCGTCCGCATGTCAACTACCGTGTCTCAAAGTCAATACCCATGCGTACTTGCGTCCGCAATTTATCACGACTAACACAACAATCTCGTATTCCTAATGTTAACCCTCATGAAATCTGCATCGGACAACCTTAGGGCTAAAGTTGTTTGGTTTTGAAATTCTGTTGAATTCAGAACTTTGTTGTGTTCTTGGTACATGTTACTTTGAGAAACTCCCGGCGGAATTGTATCAAAGAATAGTTGCTTCTTGTTCCCTATACAGCTTGTCCCTCTCAACACCAATACCAAAATTCAATGTCTTGCTACATTTCCGGTCTGCTTTTTTAAATACTCAAAATACATATTCTTCGGTTCATAATTCAAAATCAAATTGAATAATATAGAAATTACTTTTTCTCAATTTAAAATGATATTTAATTGGTATGACGTCCAGGCTAAGAACCGTTTAAATAAAAACAAAAAAGTGTAACAATTATCTGACGTTTAATCGAGGTATGACCATATCAAACATGCGCTGTATGAACACCTTTTGAACCAACTAATCACGTATTTAATTGTTATATAATCAACATCGCTGTGTTGGATTAACTAAATAAGTAATATTTCATTAATTATTTTAAAATGTCAGAATAGTTGTTTTGGATGAGATCATGTTCTTGTCTAATTTCTTTGGCTGATAATGCCGTTTATATTTTATTAATTAGATTTATTGAGACATGAACTGCCCACCATGGCACCATGTCAGAAGTCAATTGTCCACTCAATTTAAATCATTCACATTTTTTTTTCGATAGCAAATCATTCACATTAAATTATAAGAAAGTGATTTATTTGTCATTAATTTAATCCTAGTAATACAAACATTGAGGTACGAGCATTGCTATCTTCATTATTTACTTGTTTAATTAAACACATTGATGCGGACCCGATGCTGCACAACAATTTGCTGCGAGTACCAAAACGACGTAGTTTTGTCTCGCAGCAAATAACTTTTGCTGCATGTGATTTGAATCCCATTGATGCTGACTCGTAAAGTTTCTTGTTTAAAAATTGTAATAATAAAATCTTAAAATAAGGTTAATGACTATTAATTATTTAATAAAAACCATTTCCAATGCAATAAATATTCATATAAAGACAACACATTTTTGCAACACAATGCTTCTAACATTTGCCATCATAGAAGCAACATTTTGAACCAAATCCCGGCATAGTTTTCCCATGTATCGGTTACTCGTGATCCTCGTCATCATCGGTGTATCGAGTTTCCTAACGGTGGTGGTTGTGGCTGAATCTACAGCTCCGGCGGCCTACGAAGGGCCATCACCAGATGTTGTCACAGCATTTAAGCCAAGTCTTGGAGTTGTCATAGGAATTCTGTCTATTATGTTCTCGTTGACATTTTTCATATTAGTATATGCCAAGTTCTGCCACAGTTCGTCCACGGCACGACACTTCCATCGAGACCCCTCGCCTTCGGCGGACTGACAAGAACAAGGTCTCAACTGTCAGGGATTGATAAGAAAGTGATTGAATCACTCCCATTTTTCAGATTTTCAGCTCTTCAAGGCTCGAAGGAAGGCCTCGAATGCGCTGTCTGTTTGTCCAAGTTTGAGGACGTTGAGATGTTGAGACTCTTGCCTGTATGTAAGCACGCTTTTCATATAACTTGCATTGATCAATGGCTTGAGAAGCACTCTAGTTGTCCGCTTTGCCGTCATAAAATTAGCTCGACTGATCCGCAAGTGTTCGCTTACTCGAATAGCTTAAGGTTCTTACAGAGGCAGAGCGAGGATTACAGAGCGGATTCCAACATGGAGATTTTCATCGAAAGGGAGGAAAATCACGAAAGCGGACGATTAGGCCTTTCGTCGAGATTTGGGATTGGAAATAGTTTTTCGAAAAAGCAAAAAGGGTGACAAGGAATTATTAATTGATGTAGACATTGATGACAACGAAGGTTTTCGAAAATTGCATAGGTTCAATCATAAGATTGTCGTGTCCGACGTAGTGTTCAAGAATCGATGGAGCAGTGTCAGCTCATCCGATCTAATGTTTTTAAACTCCGAGCTTCTAAACGCTACGGTAAGCGATCGGTTTGTCGTGAAAGATTCAAGTAATTTAAATTCAGAAGGGAATGATATCACCGAGGCAGAGCCAAGCATTTCAAGAAACAGAACACGGCAGCAAATGAGTAAGTTGAGTGAGAAAAGATCAATGTCTGAAATCATAGAAATGCCACGCCTTCAGGGTCTAAATATCGATACGAGCAGGACTAATAAGGTAGCGGAGGTGGAAGAGAGGAGGAGAAAGATTTGGTTCCCGATCGCACGAAGAACGGTGCAGTGGTTTGCAAACAGAGAAAACAGAACAGAACAAAACTCGACAGACAAGAATAACACGAGACAAGATTTGGGAGTTTGAGGATGTCTGAATCTGATGATGTTTGATTGTGACTAACTTCTTGTTTGGGGCTGTTGGAAAAATATGCAGTTGGAATCTTAGCAAGGATATTGAATGGGATAGCAAGATTAATGGACAGATCATGTTTTTGTTGTATAAAATGTTCATCAGAGTAACTTGCAGTTTTTGTGTAGACTTGTACATATGAACACATCCAGCTTGATGCATGTTATTTTGGTTATGTGATCAAGAAAATGTAATCAAAATGGGACGTGAGTTTTTTGAATAAAGGGCATGCAGACAATGGAAGCGAGAGAGACGGAGTTGCGTTGATTTTGAAGTTGCAGCCGCTTTTATCCGGTTCAAAAAAACACATCTGAATTCAAGATAACAGACATGTTCCCAGTTTTGCAGTGTCTGCTTTCTTTTTTGTTGTTTTTGGAAATGTTGGAGTTCAGATATCTCTTGGATCATGAAGCCAACACAAAAATAAGCATTGGAATGATTAATTTCTGGAAAATTTAAAAAGAATTTTAGATGTGTATGTAAAGTACAACATGTTTGAATATGAATACAAGTACTATTGTGTGATGCCATTCGTTGAACAACGCAGTCATGTTTGAGAATAATTCAAGCCAATACGTCCAAATGGATTTGGATTCTCTGCCGACGTATGAAAGAAACAATGCTATGATGACTCAGAAGTCCATTTAGCATGCAGATATTTTGAAGTAATAAATGAACACTAAATATAAATGAATCAGTTTACATGTATTGATGGCAATACTTGGCTGAGGATGAAAGACGAACATTGTATCCCATTCTTGGGAGTCTCCTCTAAACACCAGAGGTCTGAACTCATCCCTGATTCTCAGCTGCTGGTGGATGAAACGGCCTCCGACGATGCTAAGACTAGACGAGGTGGATTCAGAACCATGCCTTTTATTATAGGTAAGCAAAATCTACTGATCATGAAATTTGTTTACTACTGTTTTGTGATTTTTAGGATATGTTTGCAGCAAATGAGTCATTTGAGAAGCTTTCGAGCTTTGGCCTGGTGGCAAATATGATCATTTACTTGATCAGTGAATATCATCTAAGCAGTGCAACTGGCGCGAGCATACTGTTTATGTGGTCAGCTTTAGGAAATTTCATGCCCCTCGTCGGGGCATTTATTTCCGATTCATACTTGGGGAAGTTTCGGGTCATTTATATCGGAACTTTCATCAGTCTGACAGTAAGAAACTTAGATTTTCAAGTTCAGAATTTTTTCCTACTTAGGTAAGATTTTCATGACAAATATTTTTCTCATTTTTTCGACGCAGGGAGTTAACTTGCTGTTTTTCACAACCATATTTGAAAATGCTAGGCCACCACCTTGTGATCAGAGAATAGAAACATGTATAGGACCCAACACGGGTCAGTTCACGCTACTCATCGTGTCTTTTGTACTTATGGGTATTGGTGCTGGCGGCATAAGGCCATGTTCTATAGCATTTGGAGCAGATCAGATAGATAACCCGAAAAATCCCAACAATGAGAGGACACTTCAGAGCTACTTTAGCCTATACTATTCTTCTGTGGCGATTTCAATGCTGATCGCGATTTCACTTGTAGTTTACATTCAAGAAAGGTTTGGTTGGGTTATTGGGTTTGCAGTTCCTGCTGGTCTAATGTTCTTATCAACTATTACATTCTTAGTTGGTTCGCCGCTTTATATCAAACTGAGTGCAGGTCATAGCTTGTTTACTAGCTTTGCTCAGGTTGTAACTGTAGCATTTAAAAACAGACACCTTGAGTTTCCTCCGGACGATTCTGATGGATGGTGTAATCGCTCGGGTTCAAAGTTTGTCGTCCCTTCTGAAAAAATGAGGTAACCCTAAGTCTTAAATTTTTCCTTTTTCGATTATGCACAGACTTCTGCTAAGTTATAATTTTTTTTACATTAGAACATGTCTTGAGTTCATTTTTGTCTAATTCAGTTCGATTAGATTCAGTTATAACTGACAGAATCTGACATGTTATATATTCAGGTTTTTGAATAAGGCTTGCATCATCAGAAACTTTGAAAAAGACTTAAAAATCAGTGAAAATGGCTGGAGCATTTGCACTGTTGAGCAAGTTGAGGAATTCAAAGCACTGATGAATGTCCTTCCCATATGGTCCGCTTGCATAATGATTTCGGTCACGGTCAGTCAGCAAGCATTTCCAGTTCTGCAAGCAAGAACCATGGACCGTCGCTTCATAACCAACAGCTTTAAAATTCCAGCAGGATCCTTCAGCGTATTTGCACTCATCGCATTGACAATATGGATAGCCATCTACGACGGAGTCCTGGTTCCATTGATAGCAAAATTCACAAAGCATAAAAATGGTCTCACATTAAAACAAAGAATCGGAACAGGCCTATTTTTGTCAATCATTGGAATGCTAGTATCTGGCATTGTTGAGAATCAACGACGAGAGAAAGCTATCAAACAAGGCCTGATCAACGATCCATTAGGCATAGTCGATATGTCAGGTTCATGGCTTGATTCCACAGTACATTATTATCGGACTGGCTGAGGCTTTCAATGCCATTGGACAATTAGAGTTTTATTACTCTCAGTTTCCAAAAAACATGTCTAGCGTCGCGGTGGCTTTGTTCAGTCTAGGAGGCGGCGTGGGGAATCTTGTAGCGAGTTTTATACTTAGTCTAGTAAATAATTTCAGCAAAAGCGAAGGAGAGACTGATAGTTGGGTATCGGATAATATCAATAAGGGTCGATACGATTATTATTATTTCCTTCTTGCAGGACTTTCTGCAGTGAACTTGTTGTACTTTTGGGTATGCAGTTGGCATTATGGACCTTCTGAAGATATGCACAAGGTTTGGGATGATGAGGAAGACATTTAGACAAGACAACATGGGCATGGTTTCTCAAGAATGTTTTGTCATCTTTGGATGTCTATGTTCCTTGTTGGGTTTTTCATATATATTTTTATTATGAAAAACTCTTACCTTAAATAAAAGACAGGAATATAAAAAAATTGGAAAAAAAACAAAATTGCCAATCCACACAAATAAGAAATATGCATTTTGTCACAGAAATTTATTTCTTAGAAAGGTTAGAATTAGTAAAAAATTCCAAAACATTGCAAAACAAATATAGTAAATAAGTAATTAAATAAAATATTTTAAATGAAAAAAAGTAATTCAATAATCTCACAATTTTCTTGACATTCCTAAAACCTAATTAATCGCGGTTTGACCGCGCTTTCGAGCAATCTCAATCTAACGGCTGATATCCGACGCATGCGAATCTCCACCGTAAGATTTGTTAAATGAATCTTGGCCGTCCAATTCTCATCTCATCAAAATCGAACCGTACATTGTTTCAGCAATTTCAATTTCAAAAGGCTCGAAGATTCACAACAAACACAATCGAACAAACAAAACCCTGTGCGTTCCTCTTTGCCAAATCGAAACCCTTATTCACTCCGTCTTCTTCCGATTCGGTTATCCGAAGCTCCTTTATTTGGTTAATTGCGTTAGGGTTCGTGTTTGGAGTGAATTTTAACAGGTCGGTGTCGGATTGAGGTGTTGTTGAAGTGGTGAATTTTGGTTGAATTTGAGGTGTTGCGATCGGAATCGGTGTATAAATTGTGGAATTCGTGGAGTCTGTGGCGTGTGGTTTGGGGGACTGGAGAGCTGAGTCTGGTCGATTTGCAGCTCTTCAGACTTTTTGTTTTGTAATTTTTGGTTTGGGGTTGGATTTGAATCTGGTGATGGAGGGAAAGGAGGGAGACGATTTGGTTCAGAAGAGTGGAGGTGGAGGTGGAGGTTCGGAAGTGATGGTAACGACCGGTTTAGGAATGGATGCCCCTGGAAAGAAACTGATTAGGCAGCTGGATTTCAACGTTGGAAGTGGTGCGCAAGCTGCTGTTGTGCCGGTTAAGACATCTGTTACATCGGTGAACTCACAGCAGAATCCTCTAAGGGGTGCAGTTGGGAGTGTAGGTGTGGGGGTGCCGGCCCAGGTGATGGCGCCTTCTTATCCTGCGACTTCTATCTTGCCGAATATTCTGCCACGACCTGTGTGAGTTTCTGATTTCTGCCAATCATATTTATTGAAAAGTTTCAACTTTTTATGAAAATTTGGGGATTACAATGCCGATTTGCTTGTTTATCTCCGGAGATATTGCAGCTCTTGTTGTTAGAATCGTGCTTTGTTACTTTCATAGAATGTCTAGTGTGTAACTTGTCTCCATAACTTGTCTTGGTAAAATGCTTCAAATTGTTGCTTCTTGGTAGCCACGACTAGTTTTGAAAATTATATTTTATCTGAGGATGACAGCTTTTTTGCTGAATAGGAAACCTGAGTCCCCAAAATCAAAGACCAAGGATGGCACTCCGAAGAAGCAAAAACAATGCAACTGTAAACATTCAAAGTGCTTAAAGTTGTAAGATTACTGCCTTCTTCATCACACTGCTTTGTCTTTAAGGAATATGTATTGCATAATTTACATTGTTGGTCAGTTACATATTTCTTGAATACCTGTGTTTCATTGCATTGGCACTTCATTGCATTAGCGGATAACAGGATGTTTGTTGAATCCTTATCATTAATAGATATATAAGCTTTCCTGGCTATCCAATATTCATATACACTATCACACGCAATTAGTAATTATGATGTGCATACTAATAAATACATGTGTATTACTTTTTTCTCTTCAAGCTTGGATAGATATGTCCCCGTAGTAAAACTTTCATTAGTTCCAGGAAAGGAAGTAAACTTTAGAGATAACTTCATAGAGTTGTTTGCTGAGTTAAATAGATTTCCCCTGAATCGTTCAACTATCCATCATTTATTATGCTTGATAATAAATGTTCTGTATCCTTTTGTAATCAATTTCATTATGCTTGACTAAATAGATGTTATGCTTGAAAAGAAATTGATCTATACTGTTTTTTGGCTAAGGTTCTCCCTTTGTCTCTTCTACGCATTCAAGTTTTGTTACAATTTATTAGTTGTTGGTACCACCTAAAGCACAGGACATTCTTTTTAAGATCGAAAGTTATGGGCAATTTTAAGTATCCACACCTAGGGTTGTAAAGGCTTCATAACCTTAGTATTAGCAATGATGGTTCAAAATGCATTATAGACTGTTTATCTTGATGTTTACTAAACCGGTGAAGTCTTGGGGTGGTTCTAAGATGTCAAACATGATTAGGTACTGTGAGTGCTTCGCATCCGGAACATACTGTGAAAATTGCAACTGTGTCAATTGCCATAACAACATGGAGAATGAATCATCAAGACGGGAAGCTGTTGATGCTACTTTAGAGCGTAACCCAAATGCATTCAGGCCAAAAATTGCTGGCAGTCCTCAAGTTAACCGCACTACCAAGGTATGTGAATTTGTGGTTCGATAATTATCTAGTCTCTTTGATGATTGAACAGTTGAACTGCATGCTCTTGTTCATAGCGTTCATATGTTCTTTACGATTCATTTCTATCTTAAATTACAATTTCTTTTGTGTGCCAATTGAATGAGTCCTTAAATGGTCAGATGCCCATCCTTTATTTTCAATTTGACAGAAGCAATTTTAGTCCTTGAGCAATAGTGGTGAAACATGAATTTGATGAATAGTGAGTTGTATTCAAAATCTTTATTAGATGAGCTCTAAATGCTAATTAATTGCTTGTTCATTGTAGCATTTTAATTACGTAGATTTGCCTATTCAACAATTACCATTTATTTTGTTTAATTCTGCAGGAGGAGTTGCTGTTAGCAAAACACAACAAAGGGTGTCACTGTAAGAAGTCAGGGTGCCTGAAAAAGTATTGTGAATGTTTCCAGGCCAACATTTTATGCTCAGAAAATTGCAAATGCATCGATTGTAAGAATTTTGAAGGAAGTGAAGAGAGAAAGGCTCTCTCTCCAGACCAGGCAAGTGATATCGCCTATATTCAACAAGCAGCAAATGCTGCCATTACTGGAGCAGTTGGTTTGTCTGGTTTCCTATCTCCTCCGCAGTCTAAAAGAAGAAAAGGTCCTGAAATTTTCTTTGGATCGTCGTTAAATGATCTATCAAAGATTGCACATGCCCAGCAGGTAAATGTGCATTTGGAACTACTCATCATCCTGTGATTTTCAGTTTATTCCAATAGAGCTAATATAGCTGCAAGATCACAAATTTCTTTTTGCTTGAATTTGGTAGCTATTATAAACTTATATTATCAGTAAATGTGTAAAATATAATCCATTATCACACTGCCTCGCTATGCCAGAGGATTTTTATTCCAGCTCCACCTACCCACGTAATCAATAATAGTGGAATGTGATCAAATGCTGTGTTTTGATAACATGTCCTACATGTTGACAAGTGTTGCAGGTCGAGTTGGCTGTCTTCTTACAACATAAAGACTTCTAAAATATTGTTCTTCATGATATTAATATAGGATCGCTACTTTGGTGCTGTTTTTCGAACTTTTTATCTTTATGCTGTTTTGTTTGTAATATTTCAGGCAAACGCTGGCAAGTCTCCAGCACACTCATACCCATCCTCCCATTCTGTTGCCCGCTCTATTAAGACGCCTCCACTACGTCATTCAAAGTTTACATATAGGTAGCCTTTTTATATTACTTTCAGAAAACTTTGCCAACTTACAGGAATATGAAACATGAACTTCTGGTTTGTCCATTAGAATATTCTATTCACATATCCTATTTAAAAGAAGAATAACAAGTATCATACTGCACACTGTAGGTCACTGTTAGCAGATATTATCCAGCCACATGACTTGAAAGAGCTTTGCTCAAACTTGGTTGTCATGACAACAGAAGTCGCCAAGACATATTCAGGTATCGTTACCTAGATACAGTTATGTTAGGTTCTGGATAGGGTGAAGTGTTGCATCTCTCTGCTAATGTAAATAGCAATTATTATTGCCGCTTACTAGAGTTTGGATGAAATAGCCACTATCATCTTATGCAAAATAAGGTTGTGTGAAATTCTTTATATGGCTGATGTGATTCTCTTGTGATGTTTTACTCCTGTTTCCCTCAATGTTTCTCCACTTGCCTTTTTAATTTCTCCTAATGTTTCTCTATTTTAAATCTTTCTTAGCTACAATATTACTTTTTGACTCAAATTCTTTAAATATTGCATCTCAGCTACACTTTTTACTTTTTTGGCACCATAATTACTTCAGAATTGCCGTTTTGGACAAACATTAAGGAACAAGAGTAATAGTTATCTAGTAATTGTATTTATGATTTTATGTGGTGATCCTCAGAACAACAAAAGGATATAGCGAATCAAGCAACATCGATAGCCACTTCTAATCAAGAGAAAGGCCTAGGACAGAATGAAGCACTGCCAGGGAAAGCAGTTACTGGTGATGATGAAAATTCCAGTGCAATTCAGTCTAATATTGTTGAATCTGATGGTTTAGACTCAGCTAATGAAGACAACTTGAAGAGGCCCTTGTCACCTGGAACATTAGCTCTAATGTGTGATGAAGAAGATACACTATTTATGCCAAATACTATGAATGGGAAAGGTGGAATGTCTGGCACACAGTTACCTACTGGAAGTAAAATGACCGAAGTATCCGCGGAACAAGAAAGGGTAGTTTTGACAAAACTACGAGACACTCTTAACAGACTCATCTACTTTGGGGAAATTAAAGGCAAGATGTCATTTAATTCAGCATTTTCTTGCGTTTTAGTATTGATCCTCTATTTGTTACTAAGTCAAATCTCTTGTACTATGTCACAGAGAGGAAGTATTCATTAGCAAGGACTGAAGCAGGACGTAAAGACTCATTTAGCAACAGCCCCACAAATGGTAGACATGGAACAGTGAACCAACCAATACCTACAAGCAGTTACAAAACAGCAGCCACTCGTGTAGGCACCAGCGCACCATATACTGCCAGTGCCGCTGATGCCCATGTTGCCCCTAACCATATCGGTCAGCATTTAAATAGAACACCTATTGATATTAGAACTGGCAGTATCAAACCAAAGATAGAACAACAGTCATGAGATTTGTAAAGCCTGAGTTTCGATGAAACTGTGTTATTCACAGGTAGAGGCCCCCTTAGTGTCAGAGTCAGATTGTAACGTAATTAGTCCAGGGTAGGCTTTTCTGCTATCTTTAGGTATATTTGTTAAAAATATTAACATTACATTATGATTATGATGAAGGGTAGATCCTCTACACCTTAATTTGTACTGTAAAACTTGATCAAAAGTGGATGACAAATTGAATAAATCCATCCCTTAGTGGATATTTTCTTTCATGGCTGTCATTTCATATTCTTGTGGGCAGGATAAATCTCTAAAAATGGTAGAGCATACACAATGAATCGATGCCCTATCTTGTTAAGTTATTTGTTTGAAAAAGCTACAAGACTAACAGAAACCACACCGAATACCCTGTAGAAAAATCCTGTAATTTTATCTTTCAGAGCTAAAATTGAAAGTATATGCAGAAGCCATGAAAATATAAAAAATATATATATACTAAAAACAAGTCATTTATAATGATAACTTCTTTAAGAATTCATATAACCACTGGTGTACACTAAATGAAAAATGAACAAAATAGAGCCGCAGTGAAATTTACATACACTGTTTTGATGATCCCATTCCCAGGTTGCTTGATCATTGAGCCTCATAGATGCAGGATAAACACCTCTTGACTTGGCGCATCTAAACAATCTTCACAACATAAGAAGCAAATATTATACCATACAAAGGGTCTAAAGTTCAATATGATTTCTCACTCAAATACTCGAAGCAACAGCCTTGACTGAAGTAGAACAAATGTAAACCAACTTGCTAACTTGTTCCAAAACCATATATTCCGTTCCTTGGTTGCACATAAAAATTCAAGCCAACTCGAACTATATCTATTTATTTTTCACAATGCATGTCACAGCACATGATCAACTTAAAAAGAGTTGTTTGCAGAAATTTTTTCTAATCAAATGTCAATATTCGACAAGACTGCTTTATCATTAAAACGATCCCTGTAACTAAAATAAACTAAGTTGAGAAGTGAATTTGTAGTTTGTACCAAGAATTTTTTGTTAAGCAAATTCTGCTTCACTTTTTACACTAAATAGATAAAATAGATAGTAAAATAATTTGAACTTCACAGAGACCGGAACTTTTTTATATTTATAGTAAAATAACATTTATTAAAGGCATCATATTTGAAGTACTAGGAAGTTTTTGTTCCCATGCAGAGTCAACTACTTGTTGCCTCAGACACCGGACTTCACATTTGCTCAAATGCTGCCATTGTTTCCATTTTCAACATATACGCCAGTAACAGCTTGCTGTGGAACCCATTCATGAGAAGAGTAAAAAACGTGTTTTACTATAACTTTAATATGAGCATGAGAACAGTTCAAAGATGGTTGTGCCCCCCACCTGAATGCAGGACAATATGCACTGCACATCAGCTGCTGATATCTGGTGGTGGACCACAAGTCGTATGCTGTTGTCATGACAAAACACAACAATCAGATTTACACTGGCCACCGCTAGCACTAGGTAATTCACAGCACTAGGTTGAGTTAAGGGGAACTAGTATTTACACAGATGCGGACTCTGTCATAATCAGTATTCCATGTTCTTCAAGATATTTCTGTAGCTTTGGTGTGGTGACGTTTGAACCATCCTTGATTCTGAAATAGAGCTGTTGATAGGCAGACATACAGTCGAGCATCAGAAAAATATGACGACTAAAGTTTATATTCTGATGTTCTAGGAACGTCGAGCTTACGATGTTAGTTTCCACAGAATCAGGATCCACCTCTATTCCATTGATCTGGCTCAAACCATCTGGATCAGAAGAAAATCAACATTTTATGCGACCGTTCCCAAAATATTATCATGGTTGATAAAAATATAAAGGTTGCACATATTACTAGCTAAGGCTTTGGCATTAGCATGATCATCTCGAAGCTTCTTGACGTTCTCATTCAATGCAACTAACGCTGCGGCACATATGACCCCTATCTGTCGCATCCCACCTCCTAGAGTTTTTCTGAGTATTCTAGCCTGAAATAAGAAAGGTCAACCACTTACACAAAACATGAAAGTTCACGCTTTGTTGTGTGGTTACAATTGTACAAATAATGTTGACCTTAGCAATGAAGCTTTTGGGTCCCACAATCACTGACCCAATAGGAGCACCTAACCCTTTCGATAAGCAGATCTAATTTCAAAGCAATCAAAAAATGAGAAGGTTGATATGAGTGAAAACTTTATAGAGATGCACTCGATAGAAATTAATGAATATTAGTTCTTAAGGATTTAATGTAGTACTGAAGCTGTATCAGCTGCCCTCAAAAGCCTTTCAACGGGAACTTCAAGTGCCTAGACGAATATAAATTTAATGAAGTTAGAAAAACAAGGATATATGGCACCATGACTTGTTTAAAGTGTAATAACAGAAGCAAAATAAATCATGGAATGAAACAAACTAAATTTGTCACAACAGTTAGTAGTGGAACAGCCCAAAATTGCTTACAGAGCAAATTTATTGCATAAATTGATAACTTTTAACTCACCGCTGACGCATTGAATATGCGAGCCCCGTCTATGTGTAATGGCAAGCCGTGTTTCTGAGCCAATTCACCAACTTTGTCCGTATATTCTGCAGATATGCACTTGCCTCCAGAACTGCAGATAAAACCAAAAATATAAACACCTTTAAAAGATATCTAATTGTGGCCTATGCAGTTTTATTTTGCATGAGTGAATTCAAGCGCAGAAAGCAGAAAAGCCCAAAAATAGCAGCCTATGGAAGTGAGAGTTAAAGAGAGTTATCGATGAAATAAGCCTTACTTTGCATGAGTATTTTCGAGGCAGATGAGCCTTGTAGTGGGATAAACAATCTCACCACGAGGATCTCTAATTGCTGCCTCAATCAGATCAAGATCTATTGTTCCATCTTTATTGTTCCTGACAGTCCGTGGATGTACTCCACCAATCGTTGATATACCCCCATTCTCGTATATATGAATATGACAATTATCACCAAGAATAACCTCGCTTCCCCTGACATTACAGTGCACAAGCACGCTGATCAGATTACCCATTGTTCCCGATGGAACAAACAGTGCTGCCTCCTTCCCCGAGATTTTACAAATTTCTGCTTCAAGACGGGCTGCAGTCGGATCAGGTGTCAGGACGTCATCATCCACTTCAGCTGCAGCCATTGCTGCGCGCATTGACTCTGTTGGTCTGGTCACAGTGTCCGATCGAAGATCCACAGTCATCTTCACCATCTTGGCTGAAAAGAAAACAAACCCGAAACATCAAAAAATTTAAAACAATTTCAGTTCATCAAATGACTTCCAAGGCACTCACTATGATTAAAAACTGAACTAAAATCTACATACACGAATCAATCCTGATTTTAGGTATATCTTCACAGTTCACGCACATGCATACCAACTTTTTTAAAAATGAGTGAAAATACCTTGTAAATCAATTGAAACAGCACAAGTGCAGAGGTTTCTAGTTAAAATCCGACACCCTTCTTAAATGAAAAATCAAACCACAACCAATTCCACAAGATAATAAAAAGGCACAGAGCCAGTGGATTTCACTATCAAAGATTCTCCAATCTTCCAAAACCATTCCAAAAACAAAGAATCCAATCATCACTCACCATTTAATCATCCATGACAACAACAAGACTACAAAACCTCACATAGTGTACTCATAAATCATACCACAGTCAACCCAACCCCAATCAGTCATCAATCAAAAATGGGGCACAAGGAATCAACTCAAAAACCCCAGATACCAATACCTACATGCAACTCAAAAAGAGAGTAAATAAGTGAAAAAGATTCGACCTTTCTCCGATTCCACAACTGTAGTGAACTAGTAACTCGGTTTAGAAACAAGGGTATGGATCAATTTATACAAATGAGTGAATAAAGAATCCTGCTTGAAACAGGTTGGTAGGTACGAGGAGGAAGAAAGGCAACAAAATTTTTGAACTTTGGTTGGTTAGAGCATCTCCAATGGGTTATGTAAACAAGACTATTAGCTAAAAAATGCTTAGGTGGCAATTATAAATAGAGAACCATATACATATGTCACCCTCCAATGGGGTTATGTTAATTAGACTAGTTAGCTAAAATTATACATAACCATCTTCTCACTCATCAAATTTAACTCATTCTCTATAATTATTGTGCCTAAATTATACATATTTCTAACAAAATGCATACACATTTACATAACCCCATTGGAGCTCAATGCATATTTGATCATTCAAATTATACATAACTAATATAATAATATTTTTTACATATCCATTTTAGCTATCTCCATTGGAGATGCTCTTACAGCGGATTGCTGTTCTTTAGGTATGATGCTTTTTTGGCGATTTTTCTTAATCAAAAGATACTGGCTTTAATTGTTATTGATAATTATGTTTAAATTTGTGCAACTTAATAATTATACCGAACCTTTTTGTATAGATATGTTCGGAATAGTGTTGATTTGGTACATGAATTTACTTTACATTGTGCTTTGCTTATTTGGTATCTTCATCTTTTTTTTTGATTCAAGGTGAGAATATTTCATAGTAAAAGATATTACAAGACACGCGAATGAAACATAATTGAAGGGACAAATCTTAAGACAACTCTACGTCGAGGAAGTCTCGTCAATGCAATTTGAAGAGCAGGCCATGATCGGCGAGGTGTCTTCATCTTGATGATATGAATTATTGACGTAGCGGAAGCCCGCGTGAATTGTCAAGCAACAAATTCACAAATCAATACTGGATACACCAGATATAAACCGAGTAAAACTCAAGATTTTATTGATTCAAATTGATGAAAATTACAAAGGATTGGCTAGTTATTTATATGACTACAAGTCTAGCCTAAACAAAATAAAAGGCGATGTGGGATTCAAAATAAAAAAATAAACTTGGGCTTGATTAGCCCGTATCAGTCTCCTCCACTTATGAAGAACTCGACCCCGAGTTCTCTTTTGGATACAAGGTTTCATCTGCATGATACTCATAAATGTCTGCAACATTGAAAGTGTTGGATATATTCATAGAATCAGGTAGCGCCACCACATACGCATTGTCATTGATCTTTCTTGTGATCTTGAATGGTCCATATTTTTTTGGTTGCAGCTTCTTATAAGTTCCTACCGGAAATCTCTCCTTTCGCAGAAATACCATAACATCATCACCAACTTTAAACAACTTTACTCGACGCCTTTTGTCTGCAGCTGCTTTGTTTCTCTGATTAACAACTTCTAACTTCGCTTTCACCTCCTCTTTGATATCTTGAACCTCTCTGGCCATCTTTTCTGCAGCCACATTAACTTCATGACCTCTTGGTAATTTTATCAAGTCAACAACATGATTTGGGATAGATGTATAAACAATCGCAAATGGTGATCTCCCAGTAGAAGAATGGACTGCGCTGTTATAAGCAAATTCAACTTGTGGCAATGCCAAATCCCATTGCTTAGGTTTATCCCCGCAAATACTACGAATCATGTTCCCTAATGTTCTGTTTGTCACTTCTGTTTGACCATCTGTCTGAGGATGTGCTGTAGAACTTCTGTTGAGTGTTGTCCCAAACATCCTCCATAAGGTAATCCAGAAATGAGATAGAAATTTTGTGTCGCGATCTGATGTGATGGACTTAGGAACTCCGTGCAGACGAACAACTTCTTTGAAAAATAATTTTGCAATGTTCGAGGCATCTGATGTTTTTCTGCAAGCAATGAAATGTGACATCTTTGAAAATCTATCAACCACAACGAATACAGAGTCAACTCCTCGTTGCGTCTTTGGTAAACCCAACACAAAGTCCATTGATAGATCTTGCCAAATATCATCAGGAACAGGTAAAGGCATGTAAAGGCCAGTGTTTTGAGATTGTCCTTTAAATACTTGACATGTGTAGCATTTCTTGACGATAGTAGTTACATCCTTCTTCAGTTGAGGCCAATAGTATCGTTGCTCCAGACTAGCAATGGTTTTGTCTCTCCCCAAATGACCACTTAGTCCTCCACCATGCAAATCTCTTATCAGTTTCTCACGCAATGAG
>QZGG01003423.1:0-23859 GCA_006409495.1 Sedum album | reverse complement strand
TCTGCACAGGGTAGTGATTCGGTCGAATCACATGGGCAGTGCACTACATGGTCGACCGAATCAGAGGTGATCCGGTCGAATCACTCCTCCACATGTTTGATTCGGTCGAATCAGTTGGTGATTCGGTCTCTCCATATTGATTCGGTCGAGTCACTTCTTCTGAAAAAGCTGGAAATCTCCCCAAGGTGCCTCGTGTCGTCATAGATTTGATTTTATCCTGCAAAAGACACGAAAAGCATCAAAAGACTCTCGATAGAATAAGGAACGAACAAAATATTAAGCGGAGATACGAATAAATATAGACTATTTATTCGTTCATCAAAATACCCCACACTTAAATCTTGTGCGTCCCGAACAAGTGTAGTGCAAGTCATGTATAAGAATGCTAAATGAGATACATCAAACAAAGCATAGCAATTCTTATGAGTCATCAACACCAATAGCAAATTTTCCATCATATTAATGCAATTACAAATTTAACTACTCCTAACTCACTTTCGTAGGCATCACGGATGCATTTAGCGCATGCAACAAGCCTTTAAACCCCTAGGTTGCCCTAGTGGACGAGTTATAGTCTCGTGAGAGTTTTCAGAAAAGGAATACTCACAAATCCCCTAACAATCATCCATTTTAGCATAAAGAACCGTAATGTGATTGCTAAACAAGCCGTAAGTCAAGTTAGGATCAAAGAGATGTGAAAATGCACTCCCTACTCATATCACACAAAATATCAAGAATCATGTCAAACCCATATAGCGCAAACATTCATAGATCCAACCCTTATAATAGCCATTATCAAAATCCTATTCCGCTCTACTCTCATGCACAATTCACAAAGAAGATTTAGCACGCATAAAGCTTGTCAAATCAATCACCTATGCTTGCAAGGGCAAGTCCATAAGCTCATGATCTAAAGCTCATTCTCAAGCATTAGACTACACGCCATAATCCGTAAGAGAAGAGGAGCTTTGACAACAACGGATATGAATTACACAAAGAATTCTCGACTAGCTCACGCAATAAATGCAAGGGTCTTCCCTTAGACAATTCAAGCAATTCAACACAAAGCTCCATTCACAAACATGCTCACGATATGCTTGCAAGACACAAAGACAAGGATCAAGGGGGAATTTTATCATGTTTTCTCTTATTTCTAACATGCAAGCTTCTTTTTTTTTCTTCTTTTTTTTTTCATTCCCATGTAAGTACTTTCGAGGGGGAAATTACCTTCCTAACCCCCGGCACTTACAATGGTTTTTATTTGATTTTCTTTTTTTTCTTCTTTTTTTTTTTTTTTGAGAAAATTGATGATGCATAACCCCACACTTAAAACTTGACAATGAGTCTAACTTGCGATCAATGGACATGCAAGCAAAGGAGACTATCGTGCAAACATTTTTTATCGTGCTAAGGTCACCTAAGAGCAAGCAAGACATTCTATGCATTTTTCATTTTGTTTAAAATTTTTGTATATGCCACTAATTTCAACTTTTATAAAACATGCAAGAGAGAGCGTACTAAAGTCAATTGATTCAAGCTAGAATAGGGGTCATTTCATACAAATGATGCATCAATTAGGGCATCCACTCATCAAGAAACATTGTGATCAACTTTTGGATAAGTACAATTCACAATCGGTTATGCTCATTAAATGTATGACTTAGCTTAGCAACCATGTTATCATGTTTTTCTCAAAATGTATGGATGAGAGTTAATATGCAAATGTCCTATGCCTTAAAATGTGCAACTCAAGATAATGTGATGATATGAAATTTTAATGCACAAGCATGAACCCACCCCACACTTAAAGTTTTGCTTAGTCCCTAAGCAAATGCAAACAATTAAAATCAAGAGAAGGGTTTAGAAAGCTTCTCTCGTGTGAAGGTAGTCCACGCGCTCAATTCCCGTTCGGAGAAAAGTCCAAGCCTCCTATATGCTCGTCTGTCAAAGTAAACTCATCCAAAGATTAGTGTACAATAGAATCATGAGTTCATATTGCATTAATGATCACAAACGAGCATAACCAACGATTCAAAAATTATTTTGAGATTTATAGCATGTTGTTTGGAAATATGGAATGAAAATTGATCATTTATGCACATTTGGACCGAATCAGAAAACTGATTCGTTTGACCTAGGGATGATCCGGTCGAATCAAAAGTGATCCGCTCGGCAATGAAAGTGATTCGGTCGAATCATGAGTGGTCAACGATCAGCGTGGACCGAATCAAAAGTGATTCGGTCAGGAGCAAAGTGATTCGGTCGAATCACATGCTCAGTGCCGAAAGGGCCGGTCGAATCACATGTGATTCGCTCAGCCTAAAAGTGATTCGGTCGGATCACTTTGAGACCAAAAATCCCTGTTTTCGATGGATCAATCCCCAAACCATTTTCCTACAACGTTTCACATCAAACAACATCTCAAAACAATTATTTCCAAGCATCAAAACTCATGAAAATGATCAAAATGCATAAGATAAGATTTAAGCACAAATCTAACATAAAGTTCAAACAAGTTCACAAAGTCATGAGTTTTTCACAAAAAGGAAATCTAATGCAAAAACCACAAGGTTTTGTGTCTTCATTTGCCTCTCACTTCTTACTCCTTCTTGTGAAATACTTGGAGAATTTTCTTGTTGGCGGTGGAGCTTGTTCTTCCTCCTCTTCATTCCCTCCTTCATTCTCCTCATCATCATTTGCATTTTCATCCCCTCCTCTCTCGGAACCGGGGTAATCAAAGGGGCTAGGAGGTTGCGGCTCAAAGTAATTTGATGGGTGAGGGTAGTGATTGTAAGGGGAAGGGGGATCCACCCAACCGGAGTAGTTGTTTTGGGCAAAAAGGGTGTGAAGTGTGCTCGCTTGCCATGTGTTGTAGCGGTCCATTCTATCTAAGCGAGCCATTAATGAATCATTTCCACCTTCATACCCAAAGTCCGGTTGTGTAGGTGGTGGTACATATGGAGGCACATGGTGTGAAGGAGGTTGCTCTTCATCTTCATCTTCCTCTTCTCTATTCTCTCCTTCACCCGCTCCTTCACCTTCTTCCTCATTTTGAAAATTCCTTCACGCATCTACGGTTCTTCTCCCTCTCCTCGATTTCTTTGGAAGGCCGTCCCTTACCTTCCAATTCATGTTTTTGTCAAACATATGCATGTTTGACAAAGTCTTATAATCTAGGCTTTCTTTGGTAAAGGATTACCGTGGTCGAGGAGGAACCCAAACTTCTAGCAATGTGTAATAATGGGACCTCCTCCCAAGGCACGACCCTTCCATTTGGCTTGGAGAACCGTCTCAAATTGGATGGTGAAGGCATCCATCACGTCTATACCCTTCCCTCATCAATCAACCTCATAACATCTAAGTCTTGTGTGTTTACAATACCGACCCCCATCTTCCGAATCAATGAAATTAACCGATGAATAATCTTCCATTCCGGTAAGGCAATTACGTTAGCCGGTTGCGGAGACACAAAACAAGTAGATTTCTTTGCTATCCGGCTCCAAAACATGTTCCTATCCCGTTCATTATTAGAAATCACCCCGGTTCCCACGTAGACCCGATGATCCGATTAAACTCTCTCTTCTCTAGCACCCATGCCCTTCCACCCAAATAAACCTCCAACATAACGTACTCTTCCACCATCCACATAGGTCTACATTTCCATATTCCCATTCGCCTTAAACGTAGACATAAATTCTAGCACCATCCTCTCAGGTACCCGGATCAACATTCAACAAATAGCTTAGGTTACCACGTTCTAACATTCCACGCACCTTTCCTAGTAAACCAAGCCTCTCAAGCGTGGGAAGATCCGGGTAAACGGAAGTCTTAATATTAAATGTGGACAATCTAGCATATCTAGCAATATAGTTATCATCCTCAAAAGATAAGGGCTCACCGAATGGGTATGGCATTTGTTCTTGGGTGGCCACCGCCACAATTGCTCTATCATGTCTTCTTCTTCTCCTCATCTTCCGAAATCCGTAGAAACCTTTTGATGCCTAGGAATTGGGCGAGGTGGTGTGGTGGTTTCGGTGACTTTGCCTTTCCCTTTGTCCTTGGATGAGGAGGCTTTCCCTTTGACAAATTGGCTAATGTCCATTTGCTTTGTTGTTCCTTTGGAGGTAGACTTCTTTGCAATTTCCTTGGATTTTCCCATGGTGGGTGGTGGTGTTAGGGTTGGGTTTCGGATTTGTGGGCAAAGGGTTGAATTGATACACAATTTTGGTATCAATTTGAAGCTCTTGACAAGAGGAGAACAATGGAACAAACGGATTGCAATTCGGTAAGAATTGAGCGAGATATGAAGGTTTGAAATTTGGGGATCTAGGGATTTCGAAATTGGGGGTGATGAAAAAATCTGAGTTTTTGAGATGTGAATTGGGGAAGAAGGAGGAACTGGTTCGACCGATTGACCCGAGCGGTCAATCCGAAAGTGATTCGGTCGAATCATTGGGTGTAAAAGTGACTCGGTCGAATCACTTTTTAGGCAAAGTAATTTCGGCCAAAAATTCATTCGATCGAATCACTTAAGTGTGGGTGCTTTTGATTCGGTCGAATCAAAATTTTCGGTCGAATCATTGGCGATTTTGGAAAATTCGTAAGTCCTGACCGAGTCAAATAGTGATTCGGTCTGCCAAATAAGTGATTCGGTCGAATCATGGTCAGTGCTGAGAAGTTGTGAACGAGTCAAGTGTGACTCGATCATGTGCAAGGTGATTCGGTCGAATCAATGCACAGATCGGAATGGCCCTGAGCGAATCAAAAGTGATTCGGTCCCCTAAGGAGTGATTCGGTCGAATCACATGCTCAGTGCTGATGGGGTTGAGCGAATCACCATGATTCGACCTACCCAAAAGTGATTCGGTCGATCACTTTTGTACAGAAATTTCGATCCTTTTGCTTAGTACTCGCTACAACTCACAAAATCAACCTGAATTACCTTCACAACAAATCAACACATATAAATTTAACGTTCTAAGGCAATCCAAGCATCATTCAAGCACAAAACACACCCTACACTTAGTCCAATGGGAATTAGCATGATAAAATCATCACATCATCTAAGTATGCTATACAAGTTTAATCCATGGCATAGAAGTTTGCTAGCCTAGTTTAACGTCTTGGCAAAGACGTAGCCGGATCTCCTACTCAATGATGCACTTGAGAAGTTCTAATCCTTCTTCTTCTCAAGTGATTTCCATTCTTTTCTCAAGTGGCATCATTGAGCTTGAACTTGTCAAGCTCCATCCCTTCCTTTGTTCCATGGTAAATCTTGATTCGATGCCATTTGCCTTGAAGGTGACACCCTCATTGTTCAATAGTTCTACGTGGCCATCATCAAAGACTTTCACAACTTCAAATGGTCCCGACCACCTAGATTTTAGCTTGCCCGGGAAGAGTCTAAGCCTTGAATTGAATAGAAGCACATAATCTCCCTTCTTGAAGCTCTTCCTAGTGATCTTCTTGTCATGCCACCTTTTAGCTCTTTCCTTATAGATTTTAGAGCTTCATAGGAATCCAAACGGATTTCCTCAAGCTCATGGAGTTGAAGCTTCCTCTTTTCTCCCGCTTTGTTCAAGTCGAAATTTAGCTTTTTGATGCCCACATAGCCTTGTATTCCATCTCCACAGGGAGATGGCATGACTTTCCATAGATTAGCCTATATGGAGACATGCCAATAGGTGTCTTGAAAGCGGTCCTATAAGCCCATAAGGCTTCATCTAACTTTGTAGACCAATCCTTTCTTGAGCTCCCTACGGTCTTTTCTAGAATGGACTTGATTTCACGGTTAGAGACTTCCACTTGCCCACTAGTTTGGGGGTGATAGGGAGTTGCAATCTTGTGGAAGATCCCATATTTGTGGAGCATGACCTCTAGTTGCTTTTCTTTGAAGTGAGTTCCATTGTCACTTATGACGGTTCTTGGAGTTCCAAATCTAGGAAATATCACTTCTTGAAAAGCTTTGACACCACTTTAGCATCACAAAGGGGAGGCTATGGCTTCTACCCATTTGGAACATAATCAACCGCCACAAGGATGTATTTGTTTCCATACGAGGATGGGAAAGGTCCCATGAAATCGATGCCCCAAACATCGAAAATTTCAATCTCAAGAATGCCCTTTTGGGGCATTTCATCCCTCCTAGAAATATTTCCAGTCCTTTGACATGGATCACAAGCTTTTACAAATTCATAAGCATCCTTGAACAAGCTAGGCCAATAGAATCCACATTGTAGCACTTTAGATGCGGTTTTGGAAGAAGATCCATGGCCACCATAAGGGGAAGAATGGCACCTCTCAAGTATTCTCTCTTGGTCATCCTCGGGGATACACACTCTATAAATCCCATCCACACAAAGCCTATATAGATAGGGGTCATCCCAATAGTAGCGGTTGGAGTCATAGAGGAATTTCTTCCGTTGATTGTAGCTTAGGTCCTCGGGTATAACTCCGCAAGCATGGTAGTTTACTAGGTCTGCATACCATGGGGCTTGGGACGTGTCTAGACTTAGCAAATACTCCCCTACAAATGAATCTTCAATGGGGGCATCTAAGGAGTTCTTGGGTTCATTGGCTCTAATCTAGACAAGTGATCCGCTACTACGTTCTCCACACCCTTCTTATCTTTGATCTCTATATCAAACTCTTGGAGAAGGAGTACCCATCTAATTAGCCTAGGCTTGGCTTCCTTTTTGGACACAAGGTACTTGATAGCCGCATGATCGGTATACACTATTGTCTTTGATCCTACAAGGTATTGCCTGAATTTTTCAAAGGCATACACTATGGCTAACATCTCCTTCTCCGTGGTTGAGTAGTTTTCTTGGGTAGGATCTAAGGCTTTGCTAATGTAGTAGATGACATGAAGCTTCTTCTCCACTCTTTGTCCTAACACCGCTCCAATAGCGGTGTCACTAGCATCACACATCATCTCAAAAGGCAAGTTCCAATCCGGTGGTTGGATGATCGGGGCACTAACCAAAGCCATTTTCAGAGTTTCGAAAGCTTTCAAGCAAGATCCATCAAAATTGAACTCTACTTCATTGCATAGGAGGTTAGTGAGGGGTTTGGCTATCTTAGAAAAATCCTTGATAAACCTACGATAAAAACCCGCATGCCCTAGGAAGCTCCTTATTCCTTTCACATCCCTTGGTGGAGGAAGTTTCTCTATCACTTCAATTTTAGCTTTATCAACTTCAATCCCTCTTTTTGACACCCGATGCCCTAGAACAATGCCTCTCTTACCATAAAATGGCATTTCTCCCAGTTAAGAACAAGATCAACTTCAATGCACCTTGCCAAAACCTTAGCAAGGTTACTCAAGCAATCATCAAAGGAGTACCCATGGACTGAAAAATCATCCATGAATACTTCCATTGACTTTTCTAAAAATTCAGAAAAAATAGCCATCATGCATCTTTGAAAAGTACCCGGCGCATTACACAATCCAAAAGGCATCCTCCTATAAGCAAATGTGCCATAAGGGCATGTGAAAGTTGTTTTCTCTTGATCATCCGGGTGGATTGGGATTTGGAAAAATCCACTATATCCATCTAGGAAACAAAAATACTCGTGTCCCGATAACCTTTCTAGCATTTGATCTATGAAAGGTATCGGGAAGTGATCTTTCTTAGTAGCCTTATTGAGTTTCCTATAGTCCACACACATTCTCCACCCGGTTACCAAACGGGTGGGGATCAATTCATGCTTATCATTTTGAATTACGGTTAAACCTCCCTTTTTAGGTACTACGTGAATGGGACTAACCCATTCCGAATCGGGGATAGCATAAATGATCCCGCTTCCCTAAGTTTTGTTACTTCCTTTAGGACTACTTCCCTAGCTTAGGATTTAAACGTCTAAGAAATTCACGGCTAGGTTTAGCATTCTCTTCTAACCTAATCCTATGCATGCAAATTTGTGGGCTAATTCCCTTCAAATCATCAATAGAATGTCCAATAGCACCACTATACATTTTCAGCACATGCAACAATTTACAAGTTTCCTCCTTATTCAAAGAAGCTTCAACAATCACCGGAAGTCTCATTGGGTCCTAAGAATTCATACCTTAGATTTGGTGGAAGTTGTTTCAACTCCACACCAAATTCCTTACCTTTCTCCTCCTTGATTTCCTCTTCAAGTGTTGCCTCTTTGAAGGCATCCTCATCCTCATCAAGTGACATTAATGACGCAAATGACTCACTAGGCTCATCTTGCCTTAACAACTCAAACTCAAAAGCGGTTAAATCATCAAATGAAGAGAACACATCACAAGAATCAAATGCCTCAATCATATGACATCCCATAGAGTTGCTAGGTGAGTTTAACATTTTTCTTAAGTGAAATTTTATTTTCTCACACCCTAGGTTCAACTCTATAGTCCTTCACCACAATCTATCACGGCTTTCACCGTATTTAAGAAAGGCCTTCCTAGGATTATTGGGATCTCATGCTCCTCATCCATTTCCAACACATAAAAGTCTACGGGAACAAGGAATTTCCCGACTCTAATGGGTACATCCTCTAGTATACCCTTAGGTAATCTAGAAGATCTATCCGCTAGGCGTAGACTAATGGATGTAGGAGTAAGATCTCCCATGTCAAGCTTTTTAAACAATGAAAATGGCATTAAAGATATGCTTGCTCCTAGGTCACACAATGCACTAGCTATGTTTATATCACCAATATCAATAGGAATAGAGAAAGAACCATGATCATGAGACTTCCTAAGCATGTTTTGTTGAATAATTGCACTACAATTTGCATCTAAAGCAACATGATCAATTTCATCCATTTCACGCCTATGTGATATAATATCTTTCAAAAACTTTGCATAATTAGGCATTTGTGTTAATACCTCGGTGAAGGGGATGGTCACTTGGAGCTTCCTTATCATATCTCCAAATCTCTTGAAGTGTGCATCCTCCTTCTTTTTCCTTAGCCTTTGTGGGAAGGGCACTTGAGAGGATGTACGGTGGAAGTTCTTGTGTGCCTTCACTTTCTTTGGGAGCTTTAGAGGCTTGAGCATCTCCATCTTTCTCGGTTATTGGCTCTTCATTGGCTTTTTTTTTTAGTGGGAACTTGAGACTTCATCCTCGGTTGGGGTTCCTCTAAGACCTTCCCGCTCTTCAAGGTTATTGCGTTGATAGTTTCGGATGAATTTACGTCCGGTTGGGAAGGTAACTTGCCTTGATACCTTGAGGAGGAGGAGGTTTGTTGTGCCAATTGGGTCTCGAGCATCTTATTATGCGCTTGAAGTTGATCGAATTTTTGCTCAAACTTGTGCTCTAACCTTTGTATCATGAGTTGAGTGTCCTTTTGTTGTTGAGCATATAAGAGTTGGGTGTCCTTTTGTTGTTGAGCTTGGGTGGCCGCCATTTGAGCCATCAAAGCTACTAGAGGGTCTTCATTCGGAGGAGGAGGAGTGTCCTCTTGTCTAGGTGCATACCCTTGGTGTTGAGAGCTACTTCCTTGGAATTCTCTTCTTGGATAAGTTCCACTCCCTTGTTGATTACTTCTTTGTTGAGGAGGAACATAGCTTGATGGATTCTTAGCTTGGAATGTGCTTTGAGAAGCCCTTTGATCATTTGAGTATGGAGGTTTCCTTTGGTATGCTTGATCTTCATAAAACCGCACTTGTTGGTTAGGATTTCTAGGTTGGTAGTGGGTTGTGGGAGGGGCATAGGCTTTGTCTTGGTTCGGTTTATGTAGCTAATCTCCTCAATTTCCTCATTCTTGGAGGGACAAGAGTTCTCTTCATGAGATGGACTTGAGCATACTACAAACTTGGTGCACTTCCCTCCTTTTGTTCAAGTTCAAATTCCCAATAGATTGAGCAAGTGAGTTCACCGTTTGGCTAGGGAATTGAAGTCTTCCTTTGTGACACCTTTGTTTGGTAATACCTCTCCGTCTTCTTGAGGTGATTCCTTTCACCTCCCCATTGATGAGAATTCCTAGCAAGTTTCTCGATGATCTTGAACCCATCCGTGGCCGTTAAATCCATGATTCCACCACCGCTAGCTTGATCCATCAAGTTCCTTCCCTCTTGCTCCATTCCATCATAGAAACTTTGCATCAATTGCCACTTGTTAAACCCATGATGAGGGCAATCTCTTTGTAATTCCTTGAAACGCTCAAATGCCTCATAAAAACTCTCATCATCCATTTGTGCAAATTGATTGATCTTATCCCGAATCTTCTTAGTCTTGGCGGGAGGGAAATATTGCATTAGGAAAGCTTGGGCAAGCTCATCCCATGTCCGAAAGGTATTTGGCTCGTGGCTCATGAGCCAATCCCTTGCCTTTCCACTCAATGAGAACGGGAAGACTTTCATGTAGACGCATTCTTGTCTCACCCCGGGCACCTTGTACGTGCGGCATAATTCCGTAAATTGAGCTAGGTGAGAATTTGGGTTCCCATACCCATCAAATTGATTAGCCGAGACCATGTGGAGGAGAGCCGACTTTACCTCAAATTCATATTCCTCGCCCTCGGGCATATAAATGGGAGAGCCATAGTATCCTACGGTTGGAGCAATGTAGTCCCCAACCGGTCTTTCTTCATCCTCATGAGGGTTTGGTTGGTTTCTCGGTAGGTCTAGGCACTTGAGGTCTTGGTTCATTTTGGTGTGGTGGAGGAGGTGGGTTATTCCTTGGTGGAGGTCTAGGAGGTGGATGTTCCATGTTATCCGCGGGATTCATGTCAAGAACTACTTCTAGGTTTCTAATGGGGATGGTTGGTTGAGGTATTGTGGGTGTGGTGAAGGCGTAGGGGGATGAGGAGGTTGGTCACTACTAGATGATGAACCCTTGTCTTTTTTCGGTCTCCCTCTTCCTCTTGATTGCATTCAATCTCCTACAAGTAGTCAAGGAAAACTTAGTAGGAACAAGAGATAGGTAAGAACAAGAAAATCAAGACAAGCTATCACAACTAGAGCAAAAACAAACAAGAAGTGAACTAGATATCCTAAGTAACTTAAACTAGCAACTAGTTAAAAAGCATCCCCGGCAACGGCGCCATTTTGACGTTTAGTTTTTAGGGTATCCTAATCACAAGTCAAACACAATTTATATGTCTAGGGGTGACCTAGAGTCGAACCCAAGAGATGCTACAAACTAGTTAACTAGGATGCACTACTTAGTTATCTAAAAGGATTTGGGGGATTTGGTTTTAAAGTTTTGTTGGTTCAATCAAACTAAGCTAAACGATTTAGATAACAATCAATAAAATGATTTAGGGATTCAATCCTCCTTAGGCTAGGCAAATTTCCATGCAAACAATGTTAAGATTTCTTATGAATGAACTTAGTTAATTTCCCTAGGTTATCCTTCCCCTTAACCAATTTCAACCGTCGTTCCATCATTGGTTAGGGACTAGGTAAGTGACACGGTTCTCAAACCATCGTTCTATTGAACCGTGTATCTCCTATGTCCCATAATCTCAACCCATCGGTCTATTGATCGGTAACATAGGAGTTTTCAAAATAAAACCCATCTACATAATCATACATCATCATCATGCATGTAAGATCACATAAAATTCATGAAATGGATAGTGAACATCACAACATCAATCATCATTGAATGAAACAATGTCACATTAGATAAGATGGTGGACTAGGCATTTCATCAAACACTTAGAGCACATCAAAATAATAAAATATCCATTTCATGAGGGAATCAACTAATACTTCATTCAATATGTAAAAATAGTTGTTTACATAGTAAAACCTAGCCTAAGGGATCATGAGATCCCCAAACCTAGCACTACTCACACCTCATACTAAAAATGAAAGCAACAACAATAAAAAGGTTTGAAAACATGAAATAAATTGCAAACTAGAGTTGTGTAGAGATGTGGATGCTTGATCTTCACTCCAAAGTCTTCAATCCTTCCAAATAGCACTTGATCTTCAAAAATCGAATTTAGGGTTTTAGGTCGAGTTCCGAAGTCAAGCCTCCATCTCGAAATGGTCAAACAGTTTATATGGCTCGAGGTCCTCTCCCTAGCAAAAATGCACTCGGCCGAGCAAGATTTTTGTGGGAGACTCTGCTCGGCCGAGCAGAAATTCCTCTGGCCGAGCAAGACATTTGTAGAGCAGTTTGAGTCCTCGGTTGGCCAACTTGTGCTCGGCAGAATTGATTTTGGTCAGCCCGAGCAGAATTCTGCTCGGCCCGAGTAAAATTCTCTGAGCATCCTTGTATCAATCCTTGCTAACTCCTGGGCCGAGCAGAAAAGTCCTGGGCCGAGCAGATGTCCTCTTATCTTCTTCAAGTGATATCTCCTTAAGTGGTCGGCCGAGCAACTCTTGCATGGAAATTCTGCTCGGCCGAGGTGATCCTCGGTCATCTTGGCTCAAGTTCCTCGGCTGACTTGATCTGCTCGTCTGGACTTCATCTTTGCTCGGGAGAGTAGAATCTCTTCTTGGGGACTTGACTTGTATTTTTATCCATTTTGCTCCATCTTGTGCTTTGTACTCTCTTTGATAAGGTTCGAATAAAATCTACATTAAACACACAAAAGAGTATCAAATTCTTCACAAAATAATCGAAAACTAGCAAGAGTTAAGCATAGGAAGTGTACAAATACTTGCGAATTTGCACACTCATCAGTCTCTCTATCAAGCAATAGGTTGAACAATGTACACTTTGATCAACTATACTTTTCATTAATCAAAACACAACAAAAATGCAAGTAAATTGTTTTTGAAGTAAATGAGTTATAAGCTTCATTAATCCAACTTTCAACTAAATTTGTTTTTTAATAATCAATAAATTCGGAAGAAAAAACAAAACAAATAACAACGGTTTATAACAACACTTATGACGTGAAAGCGCTGTTGTAAACAATATACCACAGCGCTTATTCATGTAAGCGCTGTCGTAGGTTGTTTCAATTACAGCGCTTAATTGTTATAAGCGTTGTAAAAAAGCTCAGTAATTCAATTTTCTTAAATAAAAAATAAATATTTATATTTTACAACGTTTTTATATTATTAAGCGCTGTTGAGTATTTTTAATTACCTAACTGGTCGACACGGTTTCGCGGAGATTTTAATCCCAATCATTGCTTAAATGAATCTAACAGTCCATATTCGATATTTAAAATTTTGGAATTTTCAGTCACCCGCACAAGCTTCTCGCTACAATCTTTCTATATATATCATAATATGCAACACAATATATATTGCAAATTTTCTGTCAAAGTTCCTATAGTTCCTCACGTTTCAAGTAAGGATAAACACCTTTTTGTTAAGCTTTTGTGTTTTATATTTTTCGTTAAGCTTTTATGTTCTTTCGTTTGATATTAACTCTATTCTATTCTTTAACATATTTTTTCTAGATTTTTGTCAAATTGTATGATACATGTCGAGGGTAATAAGACAAATTCAAGACGAGCAATGAGGCAAATTCAAGACGAGCAATGAGACAATTCAGCACAAAGGCCATGGTTTTGGTCCATAGTTTTTTATTTGATAATGTTTGTAAAAAATCGAATGTTAAAATCGATTTCAATTTCATTGTAAAATTACAATTTAAATAAAAAATAAACAGAATTTATAAATAAAACTGATTCCCTTTAAAACTGTTTTTTTCAAATCTCCTTAAATATTATAATACATATCTGACTGCGCTTTATTATAATTTGATTTTAAATCTTATATTTAACAGCGCTTTTATTTTGAATGTTGTAAAATCAAAAAATTCGTTTAAATATCGATATAATTTGTTTAGAATAATCAAACTGTTACAGCGCTTAAATCATAAAACGCTGTAAAAGTGTTTAATATACAACAACGTAGTTGTAAGTGAATGTTTTTTACAGCGCTTTTTCGTAAGCGCTGTTGTAAGTCTCTTATTTTTGACAGCGTTTCTAATTTAAGCGCTGTAAAAAATATAATAAATTACAGCGCTTTTAATTACAGCGCTGTAAAAAATATAATAAATTACAGCGTTTAGATTTTAAGCGCTTTTGTTGATAAACGCTATTGATAATATACATATATAACAGCGCTTATTTGTTTTTAAGCGCTGTTAAAAACTTTCAAAAATAACGGCGCTTTTTAATAAAAAGTGTTGTAATATATCAGTGATATACAACAGCACTCGATTTAACTGTAGTAGTGGAACTGGAAACTGCCTCGCGTCGCGTAGTTAGTTGTAAGCGATGTTATATAGATTATCTGTAGTAGTGGAAACTGCCTCGCGTCGCCATCCATCGAATTTTAACCTACAAAAGACACGAAAAATATCAAAAGACTCTCAATAAAATAGAAACAAACAAGAGTTAAAGCGAGATGATGAATAAATATAGACTATTAATTCGTTCATCAAAATACTTTTTCAAACTATTACAGTTAAACCTCGCTACACGTAAAAATTTCTGACTATATTTTGGATATAAAAATACTTTGATAAAAACTAATTTTGCCATATAATTTAGTTAGTGTTGCACAATTGAGTGGTATTTTGTGGGTTTGGATCTTGTACAACATACAACAAAATTTAGCCAAATTTTATAATTTTAATCATAAAAATGATGTGGTTTTGACCTTTAATAATTTAAAACGACACTGTTTTACCTAATTTAGAGTTTCTAAATCCTTTACAAATTGACGTAATTTTGATAGGTCACTTGATAAATTGATGTGGCATCCACATGATCCCATTCTATGATGTGTAATCAGTACGGGTTAAAGAATATTAATGATAAGATTGATCACAAGATATAAATATCACTTCGAGATGCTATTAACCACATATTTAATCAAGCAAAAGGAATCAATCTACTTACCATTTGACTAATCTACCCTTCACCGTCTTAATAAGTTGCTCTCTCTTATTTTTCTGTAAATCACATGTCAAAGCTTCACCCGGCTACTACAATCTCTCTACCCTGAGCACATGCTAGTATAAGATACTGCGAATCAATAAACAAAAGCTACCAGATGGAGAGCACAGATTCCACAGCTGGAGGTGGCGGATCTCACCATCCGAACCTCCCGCCAGGGTTTCGATTCCATCCAACTGATGAAGAACTAGTAGTTCAGTATCTCAAAAAGAAAGTTTCATCATCTCCTCTCCCTGTTTCGATCATAGCTGAAGTTGATCTCTACAAATATGATCCTTGGGAATTACCAGGTATCCATTGAAGTAAAGAACTAAAGATGATAGACTTTTCTTTATAAATTTAAATTTTATCACATAGTGATAAGATTGTGTGTTTTTTCTTTTCAATGATGTGAACTTAGCTAAGGCGACTTTTGGGGAGCAAGAGTGGTACTTCTTCAGCTCGAGGGATAGAAAGTACCCTAATGGTGAACGGCCTAACAGGGCAGCCACCTCCGGATACTGGAAGGCTACTGGAACTGACAAGCCGGTGATGACATCTAATGGAGCACTAAAGGTGGGTGTTAAGAAAGCCCTTGTGTTCTATCGAGGGAAGCCACCAAAAGGGGTCAAAACTAATTGGATCATGCATGAGTATCGGCTTGTTGATAGCAAGACCTCCAGTAGGCCTCTTGGGATTGATTTGATTAGCAGGAAAAACTCGTTACGGGTAATTATACATGATACGTACGTACATATGTTTCATACTTGTGATTGATTGTAGTGTTTTTTACAAACCTTGACTTGCAATTGCTAGAGATGGCAGTTGCTGATATCTTTGTGATTTTCTATTGATTATTTTAGCTTGATGATTGGGTCTTATGCCGGATTTATAAAAAGAGCAACACTAATAAGGGCGTGGATCATGAATGTCCCTACATCAACTCAAGGGCGATGGATGAAATGCTGCTTTCTTCAGTTCCTCCATTCATCAATGCTGCGAGCAGCACTCAAGGTAGCAAGTTCTACATTTCAAACAAGATTACACCCGATTTCAACACCACTTCACTGGTAGACCATGAACAGGCCTTGCACGAATTAGACTTTTTAAGCACCACTAACAATGGAGCTTCAATGCCTCAAATGGAGACACCATCTTTGAGCAGCGCTGCAGCAAAATCCTATCCGTTGAAGCGTCCCCTGCCTCACCAACAATTGTATTGGGTAAATGGGGAGCAGGACCTATCAGACATACGTAATTACCCGTCATCCTTTTCATCAAAAAATTTACCTCATCATGTTCTTCAAGGTTATAGCAACATTAGTACTTTGGTAAGCTTACCTAGAGAGACACAACAAGTGCCATTACAAACAGCTTCACTAAACCAATAAAATCTTTTGGGAGATGATGATTTCCAGCAGCCCTATCAGATGGCACTACAGGGCCTTAATTGGTACACTACTTGATTGCCTTGCAGATCTTGGTTGGCTAAGTTATGAGCTTGATAAATTAGCTATTCCTTAATTGGAGAGTATATGAGACTGGTTATCTTGGGATTTACCTACCATAAATGTGGTATATATTTGAAACTCCCTTGGAGTTGAGCTTGATCAAGACATCTAATACAAACAATGCAAATTAAAGTTGTTATGAATCATTTGGAAGTGATTAGGCTGGTACTTTTAGAGCATGGTTTTGTGCTGAACATATAATGGAAAGGGTTGTGTATAGTGAATATCTCTCTAGGGGCTGTCTACAAATTATGGATCTTGTTAGAAAACGATTATGGTATTGATATATACTTTATTGAGAGATTATAGTTATCTTCTTTCCCCCTGTGTGTGCTTTAAAAACTGTAACCAAAACGATAACACATGAACACAGCTTCACCGGATGCCGGGTTTCCTGGGGTGTTAATTAAAGAGACCATTCATCTTTTTTATTATTTTATTTTAGATGACTAATCATCAATGATGGATGATTTTCTTGCTAACTGAGCCCATGTCAGCCAGGTCAGTTATTACGAGTTGAAACGAAATAATTCCACACCAATTATTTAAACAATGCAAAAATGAATTTAAATAACCCCTTCTTCTTCTTCTCCTACAAATCACGATCAGTAATTCTGATGTGTTGATCCAATATGCAGTATTTCTGAGCCGATTTGGGGTCAACATGATTCAATGGCGAAGAGGGAGCAACAACATTTCTTGACGAAGCCCTAGACTCAACTACTAAATACCAATCTTCTATGCCATTTTCTTCTCACTAGCTAGGCACAAACCCTAATTAAGTAAACATTGTTCACCTTTTATTAAAACTGGTAATGATCTCAACATTTTTTGTTTCACATAAACGCCTTTAACGATTGTACACAGCAAAGATATTCCCGTTGTGAAAAAAGAAGAGCTCATCTCGATGTCATGTGTCGAGAAAAATCGACATGTGAAATGACTTGTTTAGTATCCACAAAAACTATGTATGGCATCAATAACCTCATCGCCAAAGATGCTTTAATCTTAATGTTATTTTCTTAATGGGACCATGCGACTTATCTACTCAAGGGAGAACCATTATCTTAACAATGTAGCAAATATTTCAAGACAGATAAACTAACAATACATGATCTATGACTTAGAATTCGTTCCAAATAAAGTATAGAGTACAAATCAACTTTATCATAAATTCAATGTCATTAGCTCTTAATCATCAATTTAGTGGGTTAAATTTGAGTGATGGTCACTGAAATATCTATCACGTTTCATTCATCATGAAGTGCCTCAAGCACGAAAGGCATATACATGTCCTAGATGCATTCTGCACCGTGTGTGATCATATCGTTAAATGTATCTTTCTGTTATAATCGCATTTGATGCGTATACGTAAAAACAAGTATCTAAGTAAACAATCTTACTATCAACATGGCTATGAAAGACAACAGATAAGATACTCGTACCAAACTACGCAATCATAACATGATAATTAACACAATTATAAATGCATGTAATTAGCGGCCTTGACATAAGGATTATATAACATGAGGGTTTTCGGCACAGGTAAAAATTCATGCTTCTTTGATATGATGAGAACCTTTATGGACCACATGATGTGGTCCTGAGATGTAAAGTGTGAGGCTTAGTATAAACAACGAAAAGCCCACTGTCTAGACTTTTCAACTGATTTGAAGCGCATGGATTATTGTGTTCAGAGTTTGTATACAAACCATTCTTAAACTTGTCTAAAAGAATTAACTTGTCTTAAACTTTGGTACTTGATTTTGTTCCCGAGGAGATGCTGCAGAATAATATTTAGAATGTTGTAAGAGTTTTAAGAGATCTAAGCTTCAAGTTATACTAGAGGTCGGGGGTTCCACAAATCAGAGATGAATAGAAAAGAGATCACGAGCACTTGGAATTTAGAGGGTGGCAAAAGCTCGTGATATAATTTTATGTAACCACCTGAAAAGACACACCATATCTTGTAACGAATTTTTATTAGTACTCTTTAAATCATTTATCGTTTGACTCGTTTAATTGGTTGTAGTTGTAACTGATAAAGATCCGTTTATCACCACTTTCATGCAAACCAAATCAACAAAAGTTTTTGTTTTAAAAATGAATTTTTAATGCGAAGTTAAATGTAAAAGTAAAAATCCAAAGATTATACTCTCTCCGTCCCATTTTGAGTGTCCCATTTGAGAACTTTCACAGTTTTTAAGAAAATTGAAAAATGTGAGATAAAAAGTAAGAAAGAGAATGAGTGGAATAAAAAGTATGAAAGAGAATGTAAATGTAGAGGTAAAAAATTTATATTTTAAGAAATGAGAAGATCATTTTGGGATATCCAAAAAGAAAATGGGACACTCATAATGGGACGGAGGGAGTAACAATTAAAAATCGAAACAAAGGCATGAGAAATACATATTTTAACAATCAAGCAATTTTAAAGCTCAAAAGGTATATCAATCGTGAGTCTTTGTATGCGTCAAATATAATATCCTATTATCATCCAGTGAGGCAGTAAGTAGAGGTCGAATACACATAGAGCTATAAAAATTACATAAACATAAATTATTAATTTGTGGATTTGTATTATCAAAAGCAGGCTTGCAAACAAACACAATAATAAGATGGATGATGGTTCTCTATTACTGATGTTATCACAAGTAAGACAATCACTTGCAACTTATATATATCACCACCTGAAGATACAATCCAAAATTTTCATAGCTCATGGATAATCGGACAAAGGTAGGATGCATATAGTTGATTCTAAACCAATATTAAGTTTTTCAAGGGGAAGAGGAATTTCACGACTAAACAGTTGTAAGTAGTAAGCAAGCTAAACTAGTCGGCAGAAACTAGGACTTATATCTCAAGTTAAACTTGTAGGAAAATATCCAACCAAGTAAAACATCCGTATAAGAACACGAATTAATGCAAGAAATTGGAATTGATAATTAAACACAAGGTCTCAAAATATTTTGTTACAAGATCATGTATTAAGTCGTGCCTAATAGATTAGCAAGAAATAACCAATAACGTCTCACTTCAGTTGAAGTAGTATTGGAATACAGGAAAAGAAGGAAGTTAAAAGCCCCACGCTCTTCTTGTGAATCCTTGCTGAAAACGCATCGTATAGCTGCTAAAAATCAAATCCGGATCGAGAGCAAATTAGGAATTGAGATTGTTGATGATTAAGAATTGAGATTGCAACTCTATTAATAGTTAAAATCCTGACTTTTGGTGTACGAACAAATATATATTGTAATAATGGCTCCTTTTTTCTTTTTCAAATATGATCTGGAAATGGTATCTGTCGGGATGACGTCATTAGGCTATGATCAAATATCCGCCGCACTGTCCACAAGGGAATGACCGCTCGATTATGTGAGTGAGCGATATCGAGCAGAAATCACTCCAACTCTTCGGCTCGGCCAATTATCCATTTCAGATTGTTTTCAGCATCTTTTAGCCTATATTTCTTTAAAGCTCTTTTAATGCACTTGAAATTGAAAAAGTATACGGAACATCTAAATGTAGCGTTACAAATACGTTAAAAGGCGATTCAGCATAATAATTATACCTATGAACTTGTTTGTCCCGAACAAGAACAAGCCTTATAAAAAGTTAACAGAATAAACACTATTCTATTGGAAATCTTCCTACTCGTCATATTTTCACTATCTTTTCATATCACGCTCAAGAAATTGACAAGGTTAAACAAATGAATATAACTGATACGTGTTACCTCTTGAAACAAAATAGATGATTTCGGTGATTCGGAGATAGTTCTTTAAAGATCCGTAATCGTCACTCTCTATTGTGACTTTATGACTTTATGATTGAGTTGAGTTGCTTCTTGTCACACGTTAGTGGTTCACATCTAGAAAACATAGAGTTCTTTGTTTAATTTTGAATGAAGCATGCAAACATCTTGTTTCATTGAAACTTGCATCACATCTAATTTTGACATCATCCTTTCGGATTTTGTCTTAACTTGATGAAGAACTTAAAATTTTGGTGATCTCATCCATTTTCTACTTTTCTCTGAACCATTTCAAATCAAATCCTTTGGATAGCAGCTGTGAAACATGCCTAGCTCTTTCTCACTCTCGTCCTTTTGCGTGAGTTAAAATGTATGTCTCATCACATTTTTTCTCCGATTATTAAGAACCAAAGATAAACGATTTGTTTTCACATCTTGCCACTTTGGGTATTTTGTCTTTGACAATCATTGTTTCCCATACATTCGAAGCGTCAACCTCAACAACCTTTGTCCAATCATAAAATCAGTTAATCAGAACTTTGAACAACTTCAAGCCTCTCTAGAATGTTGCTATCAACTCCACATCTCGTCTGTATTTTAATTCAAAAAGGTACGATCAACTATTCATAGTTCAACGCATGTCACTTCCCGTCGCTTAATACAAGTATGACAAATAAATAGAAATCATGTTCGTATAGTGCAATAAAAAATCATGTCAAGTCATATTTTGCAGCAATCCCCTTACACTACAAATATGATAATTTAAAAAATGCAAAAGTAACGATGCATTAAAAATACAATAAGTTCAAGTAAACATGTCGAATCAACTTACTAATTAACCCCCACATTTTGAAACAAGCTGTCTCCTCGTGCCTCGATCTACATGTATATATAGCAAAAGGATAGAATAGTGATACAAAAGAAAAAAAAACTTTAGAAAAAAAATTAAGTGGAATTGAACTCTAAGATTACCTCTCCAGTAGCCTGAGTATTTTTCTCGCAACCCATATCATCATAGTTTGGGTGTAAGATTTCATAATCAATTTTATTGCAGTCATGAATATGTGCATCCAAAGATTAACTTATGATGTGGGGCTGGTCACACATGGGTAAAAATGATCACATCAACATACCTGCTATAGAGATCCTTAAGACTCTAACCCTTCCTTATTGTTATGCCCAATGGCTCAACTCCACATCTTATATCACTCTAATATTGTTCAAGGATAAACATATTCAGTCTCTAAAAAAAGTCAAATGACATCAAATTAACTAGGAAATTTAAAGTGACTAGGCAATTACTGATCATTGTTAGACTGAGTCCATTTGTGAGGATGAAATGTCCTAAGCTTTTTCGGGTACTCTTCTTCTCCGGTGAATGCCCCCTGCTCTCTTTCTCTCCTGGTTGCTCTCCTGCTCTTCTTCTCTAGTGAATGCCCCCTGCACTTTGACTTGATCAAGTCTTTTTCTGTTCTAAAATTCTAGAAATCTCTCCAAGCTACTTCATGTCACGCATTATTGGAATTTTATTACAAAAAACATGAAAAACATCAAACAAGTTTTTTGTGTGGCTTAACACGTCAGTTGATATGGGAACACACCGTTTGAAACCGCATGTCTTTCAAAAGGTTTTTTTAAATGAAATTCAAGTCGATTATTTTTAAAATCACCAAACTCATGGATGTCATATTCGATAATTTTTCCTAAAATATTTACTGCAAAAGGCATGAGGACTTGGAAGTTACTAATGAGAGCCAATTTCCTCTAGGGATGATAACTTTTGAATAAACTTGGAAAATATCCAAATGAACTGGGTAAAGAAATCCGATTATGTGATATATTAAATGAAAGAATCAACATAACACGGCTGAAATTCAAATGTTTTTTTGAAAAGAAATTCAAATGTTGAGAAGATAGGAAATGTGCAATTGTGCACTACATTTTAAAGTCCATATTGACGTAACTTGCTTCTTGTTTATACTCCCTCCCTCCGTCCCTGTTTGTTTGTCCAAAAATATGAAATGCACGGTTTTAAGTTAGAAAGAAGGTATAAATATATTTGAGAATAAATGATTAATAAATACATGAGTGAAAAAGTAAAATATGTGGTTGATATTGAAAAAAAAATGTACGAACTTAGGAGACTTTCAAAACGGAAAATGGACAAACATTAAGAGCTGGAGGAAGTATAATAATGTCTCCTAGTCTACAACACGTGGTGATGATGGAATGGCTCGCCACTTACGATGTGATCTCTACAGGGAGCAGTAGCATGCCATCTCCAACATGATAATATTCAAAGACACATTTGATAATTTATTTACATGGAACTTAACGTAACAAACAAAGTCACTAGAGTGGCAGATTGCTGCTACATTCATCCTCCCTAGTCTACTTTTTCAACATATTGCATTTAGGCTTATGCCACTGTTCCTTGTCGTTTGAATTTTTTCATCGTTGCTGATTTTATGAAAGGAGACAAATGGGTACAGTCTACTAGAGATTAATGCGGTGAAAAAGATGGATAGGGCAAGGTTTTTTGAGGGCTAAGCTCTACCATTTCTCTAATAGATGAGTAGTTGAAGTGGAGTATTAAATAATATGACCTACCACAAAACTAGCACTACTAGTTCTTGACATTTGTGTGGGTGGAAATCTGACCCAAACAGAAGGAAATATCTCACACCAAAACTCACTACACAGTGAGTAGTAGTTTGGGGAATATATTTAAGGCTTTGGAACTAACCAAATTCTTTTGTTGATTTCTTGATTTCAACTCCCCAACTGTCTTTTAATGTTTGTGCCTCTCTCGGTTTCATCGACAAGAATGTGATGCATAAGTGAATCCAAATCATGTCCACAACACAACACTCCAATGCAAGACATGACGGCAAAGCAACATGGTTTCATTAGATGTTTCCTGTCAATGTCTGAAAATTGAAATGCATTGCTATCATATCCTTCATTTCCCTTGCAAATCTGTACACGGTTTCTTCCATGAACTCTTTAATCATCCATCACTCACTATTCATTCACTTACTGCCACATCCATCAGACAATAAGTCACCTCCCTACACTTATTAAAAGACATCAGGTTCCATAAATATGAGATAGGGACAGTTTAACTTTAACACAAACCAAGAAGCACATCACGAAACATCATGAAATCAAGAATTCTTAGCTACAACACTTGACAGTTTATGGTGAACACTGTTGTAAAATAAATACAGATACCCAGAAATGTGTAGATCCAGGTACATACAAAATCGATTTACACAGGTGCAGCAACGTGCATTTCAAGTACAAGCTTTGGACATCTAAGTTCATGTCCATAAACTCTCACACACCGAGAACTACATTTACTACTTGTCTGGTAGGCTTCGTCTTCCAGACCTATTCACTAAAAATCCTACTCTCAATATACACTCGATGCCAATCGTCAGTACAAGGAACCTTTGGCTCCTATTCCGACTAACATGCAACCAGAGGTTACTTTATTAATAGTATACCATTACTGCCAGCAGAACGGACGAGACGACTTCCTTTTGTCTCTGTTTAGTTCATCCTAGCGAAAGCTTGATTATAGTTATGTGTACCTCCATTCGAGTCGGACTTCGGCTGGAATAAGGCAATGCTGGTTTGGTTTTCTAAATGAAACAATGTGACTGTAACCATGAAAGCAGTGACTCGCTCAGAAACTCGAATATCTTCCATCCGAAGCTCCTGAAGCTTTTTTACATATTCAGGCACATGTATCAG
>QZGG01003422.1:0-23868 GCA_006409495.1 Sedum album | reverse complement strand
AACCTGTTGAAAAGAGTTTCTTTTAATTGTAAAACTAGCAATTAGTACAAGAACTATCGTACTCCATTTCTACATTCAGAGCAAAGCCTGACAATCAGTTGGTGAGAGAAAAACATACGACTTTTTCTAATTCAAAGGCCAAACAGTTGCACTGATCTCGCAAACCCCTAAAGTGAAACTCTTTCAAACTCTTCTAATCCACTAAGCACGATATAACAACTTATGACACATATGACTTTACCCCATCATATAAAGGTGTTAAAGTAGATGCAAAAATAGTTAAAGCGTAAGTAGATCACTCTTTCGAAACAATGACCCATGTAAACATATATATGTGTACATTATAAAAGGGATGCAAATGATAAAGATGAACTGATTACATAAAAATCACAAAAGTTTGCCAAAGAGACAAAATTACTCCTGAAAGAAGACAGACGGTGAGATTGTTTGCACCAGGCAGAAATTTCATTTACCGTTAATACTATTATGTCTCATAAAGAAGAAAATTCCTCGTTTTAACTCTTCATCCTTGCAAGTAGGACTACAATTACTTTACTACACCAAACCTTTACAAAGAGAAATAACAAAGTTCTTCTAAGCACACATTACCTCGTCCCATCCAATTCCATATGCCAACGGATTCAACCTCATTCGTATAAACAAGTATGTATATCCCAACCATGCACAAGCTTCTTTAACATTTGTAACGGTTCCAAGAGCCACCTCTGCATTCAGGTTGTCTTTTAAGGAGCCAATAAACTGCAGATATTAATACTAAAAATTACTTCTTACAAAACAAGTCCTTTTTAATAGTTACAATGTGCAAGCCACTTCAACAATATATATGTAGCAATATCCAGACCCATTGCACTCCCTTTTTTATTTCTCTATCTATTGAGATCTTTCGGATTTTCTCCTTAATTTCTGAACCTTTTTTATCAAGGCGAAGTTTATAACTTTCATGAGGACTTAGAAAGTTCAAGGTTCTCAACCTAATATTAAGAGAACCATGCAAAACTGTAAATCCCAAGAGTACTTTGGGGGCGTAAAGGTTTAACCCTATAGTCTTTGGACGTAATATGGGCCTTTAGTGTTTCCTTCTGAGCTTGGCAGTTTTGTTCATCATTTGATATGTTAATATATCACAATATTGTGAAAATCCAACTATCCCTGCAAAAGGTACATAACTAAAAAAGAAACTACATACTCTTGATTGTCCAGTTGATATTCTAAATTTAGCTTATGAGTCATTTACCTGACTTTCAATAGGAAGTTGACTTGTCAATAGTCGAAGATAGTAGGCAAGTTTGTCATGAGTAGTGATTATTATTCCTTCACCGCTTTTATCAAACTGAGGACGTCCAGCACGCCAAATATCTAAAAATGAGTTCAGTGAAAAAGGTGAATAAATGATGGTAAATTATTTCTCATATTTATCAGTATCAAGAGGGACTATCAAACCTGCATAACATCAAGCATACCCAGGTCTCTCCATCCTCCAACCTTTGGATCATATAACTGGGTCCCCTGTAGAATTAACAAAACAAATTACCATTGAGACTTGAGAGTGCTAGTTCTCACAAGAAGGATAGTTTAACCTACTTATAAGTATAACTAATCAACAGGAACTGGAACCTACTGGTTTCTGCAAGGGTGATTTTCTCATTTAAAAGGCTTTATGTTCTCTTTCAATTGGTATAACCAATATACAAATTAAAAGAAAAATTGTATTTGGTGCAAAGTGAACAAAGTAGATCTAAAAATAATCATCTTTTGTTTATTCTAAATTGATTGGGCATCTTAATAGGGTACAGTGGTATTATTTCATGTTCATTCTTGATTGAACACGAAATTACTTGCCACCAAAATCATAGAGTTTTAGTGAACTGAAATGCTATAGCTAAGCCTTTCACTGAAAAAGTGACAAAGCAGCATCGTCATAATTTTAATCAAAAGTCAGAAGTATATACAACTGCTTCTGCGAGTAACACCACTTTGGAAAAAAGAAAGTGAAAGTGTGACAAACCTTGATTACAACTGTGTGAGCAGGTAAATTTACACCCCATGCTAATGTTGCAGTGCAGACAAGTACCTGCAGGAAAGCAGCTTAGAAGACTATCATCTATCATACCGAAATGATCCATTGATTGACTACTTATTTGAGCTGTGAGAAGAGAGGATAGATGTGAAACTTGAGTGAACCGCACCTTTAACAACCCCGCAGAAAAATTTCGTTCTGTTAATCCTCTGTCAGAACGAAGCATACCAGCATGGTGAATGCCAATACCGAATTCGAAAAATTCAGCAACGTTCTTATTCCTGGATTTGAGGACCTCTTTCTGAAATTCAGATAAATCTTCAGCATTTGAGTAACAATTTAAACGAAAATTATGAAATAATTTACTTGCCTTAACCAATGAATATTGGGGATGCTCTTGAGTCGAAAACACATCAACATCATTTCGAAGTTGTGCAAGCTCCATCTGGTCAAAGTCGAACACGATACAAGTTTTAAAAGACGAAAAGCTTTATATCAATAAGTTAATTTAAAACTTGCTATGTTTGATGGACATGTCATTTGCTGGGGATTCCAAATATTTGGAAAACAATGTTTGGCATTCACACAGCATATTTTAATCAAGGCATGCAGTCAGTTATACCAGTTTTTCAGCTGTCTTTGCAGTGTCCTTTCGTGAATGGACAAAAACCATTGCTTGATGCCCTTGCCTCAATGACTCGACAACCTGATTCAGACTCTCTTATGGTTGTAATTAATAACATTAGCAAAGCATGACAGAGAAAAATGCAAAAAATACCTTTTTGTAGCATATGTCATTTAGAAGCTCGTTTCGAGCCGCAAAGTTCTGCTCACTAATTCCAATATACTGTTGGGCAAGAGGAACGGGACGATAGCTGGAATCGAAGTAGAAAAGTCCTGCATCAGGATTCACTCGAAGAAACTGTGCAACCTGTAAGTCAAATTTATATTACATTTCTAAAAAATAATTTGTCAAACGTAGGTAACACTTGCTTTGGTTCCAGCAGTTGACAAACCTCCAAATAATTTGGCAAAGTAGCTGAAAGGCCGACAATGCGTATCATGGATTGACTTGATTCTACCTGCGGTATAAACGTTGTGCATTATTTTCATTCAAGGATGTCCGTCAAAGGAAAACATAACAAATAATAATAAGTGTCACTTCCAAACATAAAAATTTGTGAGTTTCAACACAGCATCCACGTGTGATCCATAGAGCAGACAATGAACACACGTGAAATAAGTAAGAAACAGACCCATCACCCAGTACCTGGTCACATGCTCACACAGGTGAAATAAGCTGAAGAAACTCAGCTGAAAAACATCTCAGCAATAAGTGTCTACCTGACGCAGTGTGCGAGCTACCAACGCCTCTATCACAGGTCCTCTGTCATCATTTAAGAGATGAACTTCATCTATAATTAGGAGCTTCACCAGCATAGAGAGCGACATGTCGCTACTCTTCCGCGTAATGACGTCCCATTTCTCGGGTGTTGTCACAATCATCTGATAAGCATAAAAGGATTACGCATATCACTCAAGCATTCAGTCACTTGAAGTTAAGATCAAAAGGAAACACAGTACCTGAGTCTGCTCAAGCTCAGTCTTTGACAGTTGCATGTCACCAGTAAGTTCTTTTACTGTCATGTTAAGAGGAGCTAATCTATGGCCAAAAGTGGATGTTACCTCCGCAGCTAGCGCCTATGAAAGATCCCACAGAGAGTGTCACACACAAAAATACAGATCTTGCTAAATTACAAAGACACGTGTAACATAAACTAGCGAACATCCAAATTAACTATTTTAACATAAAATACAGATCCCACAGAATAAGAAAAATAGAAACGATGTGATCAACAGAGTTTGCCAAATTAACGAACAAAAACTAGCGAAACCGAAAATTAGAGTAATGGCCAATGGGTGTGGCAAACTACCTTCATTGGAGCAACATAAACTATTTTAAATTCATCTTTGTGCAAATAACCATCCCGGAAGTGCTGCCCAATCTGTAACAATTTCAAACACACAATGGTCAATAAATTTTTGAAATTGTGACTAAAATTTAATAAAAGTATTTGCCAGTACAATAAACACAGAGAAGACAAGGTAGCGTCACCGTCGATTATGTTTTGCAAGTACCATCAGTCACAGAAAATTCTGACTATCGGTCATAAGATGGATAATTCACTAGTGGAATTTAATAACTCAAGAGTATACATAATGTTATTGTTCCAAGTAAACTTTGTTTGAAGGCAACTGATTTCAAGCTAACTTTTTCATGCCTGATAAATTTCATTTCAATTGGTGTAGATTAAAAATAATTTTACGGTTTTTTATGCCTGATAATTTTTTACGGCTATCAATACCATACCTCATGAAGAATGGCAATCATGGCTATGTTTGTTTTACCAGCTCCAGTGGGCGCACAAACCTGCAAACGAAGAAATTTTGGTAAAAAACATGCTCTCAAAACCCATTATGATAAGATTCAAACCTGCAAAGTGATACAGATGACTTACTAGTATATTTTCATTTGTATGGTATGTTGTGTAGTATATCCTGCTCTGTATGCGGTTTAGAGATTTATAGCCATGAAAAGCAGCTTGCGCAAAATCATCTAGCTCTTCTATCTCAATCTGTTCACGCCGAAGGGAAGAAAACAGGGAAGCAGTTAAGCATCAAAATAACCTCCTATACCAGGAAATGGACATAACTGAACCTCTTCGGCTGAAAAGGAGTTGTACTTAAAATTATTTCATACTTCTCTGCCTATGATGAGTGATAACAAAACCCCATTGTTACTTTGTACTGACCACTACAGTGAAGTGAAATTGATGGGGATCTGAATACTCTAAACCAACTTTCCCATCATTCGTGTAATCATGTTGCAAAGATGCAAACACAAATGCTGCAAACGCACTTCGAATAGAGTGAATAAAAAGATGCGTGAAAATCAGGTTATTTCACTGACATGATTAAATTTTCCACAACTGAGGCAGTGAGCGGAGTTGAAAAGCGAGAAACATGAAATCCTAATTTGTATATATAACGAGAAAGCACAACAATCAAATCATAACAAAACAAGAAGAGCATTTTTCAGCGGTAAAATTTACACTTACCAGCTTTTCCCCAGGTTTCATTTGCGCTGCTGGGGTTGGTGGAATTATGACTTCCTCATAGCCTTTGTGATATTTCCTGAGGGTTCCTTGAGGAAGAGCGGTAACAGAAAAGGAATTAGCACCCTCTCCAGTGCCAATCACATCATCTAAGTGACTTTTCCTTGAACTAGCAATCACTAATGAAGAAAAATTAGCAGCTGCTAAATCACTATCAAATCCAAAGTCCATTCCCTTTCTTTGTTTCCTTTCTTCCTTACGGCGCATTTTGTCGATTTGTCGTTCCGATTCCAATTGAACAGTGACCTGTGGTGAAGTGGAACAGCTCTGATGAGTGGCTGTTTTTCTTTCAGGGATCATTAATGGCATGCTTGATAGTTGAAATTATAAACTTACCTGAGTTCCATAACTAGGCATACGTGGTTGATTGCTTGATGACATTTTGTCAGATTTTAATATTGCTAACCCATGCCGATATGATTCAACAAGTTTCTTTCGATGCTAATACAGAAAAGACAGAATCGTTAATGATTCCAATGATATAAGGCACTACTATAAAGTGCTGAATCTGCAAAACACAGCTAAACTTTAGACTATAAGCAGAACAAACTGAGCTGAAATAATCTATATATTTCTAGCTCATAGATATCGAGACATGCACCATAAGCCAAAGTCTTTCTTCAAAGAAGTTTTGCATTGGAAGCGAAAAAGGAAATGCTTGTCATTTACAGAGTTAACTTCAAAAGAATCACGACAAGTATTATAGGGCTGAACCAGCGACACATAGAATAACCAGTAAAAGGTGTCTCAAATGCACTATCACCAAAATTGAGTGTTACCAGTAAAAGGTGCTGCACTGTCTCAAATGCACTATCACCGACAAGATCCAACAACTCCCCAGCAATCTATACAACAAACAGATATCAAGAATATAAAATGTGAAATTCATGACAAACTACAGTGGCCATTTACGAGATGCAGTGTAGCATATAGCAAAAAGAAATGATACATCAACTATCAGCACCTCATCCCCAGGTTTGTCAGAGTCAAGCACTCTGCAAATGGCCATAGCTAGTTCGTCACTTGGAAGCTGAGATGTGCTACTTTTGATTATTGAATCGCATGCATCCTGTAACCACTTCAAGTCTATGGACCCACCAACAATGGGAGACTGAAATTGATTCTCACTGGCATTATTATTTTTATCAGTAGTCGGTCCCGCCTCCTCAAGTAACAGGTTCACGTCCACTGAAGTCATGTCATTTAGAAACCGACCTGGTTCCTGAAAAGGAATATCCCATCCAAACTCCATATTTTCATCACTACCAGTAGCATATACATCATCTGAGAGCGAAATCCACTGATCATCTGGCTGTAATGTGGATAAGTTATGTGCGAAGGTTGCCACTTTCTGCAGATTTGTATCGGAAACAGCATGACCAAGAACTTTTTGCAAATGATGTCTGTAAATTACAAGTGGAACCAAGTAGCCATGAGTGACTAAGTGCTAAACCTAAGCATGATAGATTTTAGTGCAGTTTCTCTTTCTCGGACAAACAATTTTAGTAGTAACCCTCTCAGGGGCCGGAACAATTAAATTTTAACTTTACTTGATCGTAAAAAGGTGCAACCCAAAGATTACACGTTCATCGATTTGAAAATGAACCAATTTGTATTCAGTTTCAACGATTCAGAATAAAGAGGAAAACACTGAGATTAACTGCATGCTCTTACTTCTTTTCGTAAACTTTGCTATCTTCGTCATGCTTTTCTCCAGGCATGCCAAAAAGGCGATAAACTTCAACGGCCAACTCATGGAACTCTTTGGTAGGAAGTCCACTATTGACCAACTCTACTACTGACTCCACAAATTTCTTGTAAGCTTGCCTCACGTCAATAGAAGCTAAGAAATATGTAAAATATTAAAATTAGGTCATTAGCCGTAAAATGACTTGCTTATACTAAATAGTAATCCATCAAGAATTTTGAATTATCGACCTTAAAGAATCTTACAACTATACAAGTCAACAACCCGAACTTGTTACTAATGCCATTCCAATTTGACACAATAGATAATTTATGTACATCAAAACCTACCAAAACATAGATAATTAAATTAGTTTTCAATATTATTCATCTTAATGAGTATTTATTTAAACTAAGCATGAAAAAATTAAGCTCCTAACATTTCACCTTATAAAATTGAAATATGAGGCATTAGGAAATAAATAAATCACCAACGTATACTGGAAACATATTAAGAATCAAGTATATTCAAAAGTCCACACAGCTTCCTTTCAGACATCAGCTTCTGTTTTACACTACCAAAACAATAATTCACATTCTAAATATCATGAGAGTATTAAGCCCTTCTAGTTGACAATATCCGCATAAAAGGTACTCAATAATTTTCTAGCTTTGTAGATTCTGATGCACGTCATATTACAATAAATCAATCGTTACAACATTTGCTTACTTGAATCAAACAAACAAAACCAAAGGCAAAACTAGGTTATAAACTTAAATACTAAATATTTAAAACTAAGACAATGCGTCCATACCTTTATCCCATTGAAAAACTATCCTCCGCGCAAGCTCTGAATCATCAAATGAATTCGCAGAACTAAACACCAAACAGCCAAAAATCAAAACATATCAACAAAAAATCAAAATTGAAAAATAAAGCATGAGTTCAAAGTGGGAGAATATAAAAATAGTTACTTGCGGGGCTTGAGGTAGTTCTGGAGAATGGACTTGCGCTGGAGATATGCGCGGTCGATGTCGAATGGTTCGCGAAGCGATCCTGAGAGTCTGGGGAGTTGAACCAACATCGAATTTGATTTGCTTGAGATTTGATTCTGATCGTTTATGGAACCCTAGAGACCTAATTGGAATTGAACGCTTGACTTAACCGTGAAAGATGAGTAGCGAGCACGCGAAAGGAAGACGCGGCGGTCGGATACGCAGTTTCGGTAAAACTGAATCAGATTGAACCAGTAAATATATGTTCCGATTTTGGTTCAATTGATACTAAACAACTAAGAAGTTTGGGACTTTTTCAATCATAATCCGGAAAGGATACAGGTAGGAAGCTTTCAATGAAGACTCTGATGGTGTGTTCACTTTTGTGAATGAAAAAGAATCAATGAAAGAATGGAATGGGAAAGGAATGGAATTAGATAAGGAATGAAATTATTATTCTATTTTTTTTTTCACTTTTTGTTAGCAAACAAAGTAAATAAATTGAATAAATATATACAAAATGAAGGATGTTGTGTGGAGTTATTTAAATGGATCAAGAGAAATCAAATGAGGGAATGAACTTATACCATCTATTTTGGGAGGAATGAATTTTATTTATTTTGGCTTTGAATGGAATGAAGTTAGAAAGACTCATTCCATTCAATTAGCCCAACCAAACAACATATATTTTCATTACATTAAGAATGAGCATTCCATTCCATCAAAACTAATTCCATTCCAACGAAATGAACGCGCAACCTGAGTTTAATTATAAAAACATCAAATGAAATGTTGTTCACTACACTGGATATGTGTCTGGTGCCATAGATGACATCCTTATTCTTCTAATGAAAATATGAGTTTAAGATGAAATTGTTTTACTTTTACATATAGATGAAATAATGGATCCAGACCGTCTAAAATCGAATAAATCTATAAATAGAAAATAGTGTCTGAATGATCATAAGCAAAATAAAGAACATAATTCCAAGACAAATCAAAAGCTTCCATGGATCAGATACATAGAGATTCATAACTCGTCCGGCTTTTACTTGCCATTTAGTATCATAGCATTCATTTATATCCTCTATCACTTTGTCTATATTCGAAACTTTCGTCGATATGGCCGATTTCCTCATCCCATTCCATATGCTTGTAACTTCTTCGTCACTCTTCAAGTTATTTATAATGATTCCATTTTTTCTTAATAATTTCACGTCTTCGTCTGTATCTATTATTCCGTTCATCATTTCTGTATAACGGGTTACGATCATAGAGCCTAAGATAACCAATGCCTCGTACGATACCAAGTTTTTTAGAACTACCTCTGTATGTATGTCCATATAAAGTACTGGAAGGTATATAGTCTTTGTTTTCAGGTCGAAACTTATTGTAGAAATGCCACCATTAGTCGGTAAGAAGTTGATACCACTTGCAACGAGTTCGCTTACGGAAGGAATATTTATTTCCTCAATCAGAGCAGGTTTTTTCATATTTGAGGTTTCATCTTGGATTTGCTGATTTGTACCTTCATTCTCCGTCGAATACAGATAATATTCGATTGTTTGTTTTACCATCGAAATCGGAGGAATACTTGATACTATTTTCCATGACAGTACTGTCAAAAGTTTTACAAATCTCGAAACCATTACTTTTCTTGCTAAGCTCATGAAAAAATCATGTAGTACTGGAATCACTTTGCCAGTGCAACTTGTGGTTGAATTTTGGATGAGTTCCCGATCTGTTTTCGATACCTGAGCAAGCTCATCGTCTTCTTGAATTTGAAGTATTTCACAATTATCCTCCACATCAAAAATAATTGTTCGGTATAAAAAATCCAGTAAGTGAAACTCAGATAAACTCGATAAGTAATTTTCCATCAAAACAAAAGGTGAAAGCTCCTTACAAATGCTCATCATCATCTGAACTAGTCTTTCGTCCGCATTATTGAGAGGTTGTTGGATTTCCAACACTTTTTTCAAAACAAACAAAGGAATTTGGTTCTCAAGCATAGCCAAATCTTGAAGAATAATGTTGTAAGACAATTTATATCCTCCGAAATCGAGTATGCGCGGCATCTCCTTACCTTTTTGTACATCATCGTTAATTGTTTCCATAACTTCAATCATAAAACACCCGTCGATCGCCATCATCCATGCCAAGGTTTCATTTTTGAAGAACAAGAAATTATTATAACACGAACGAATTCTCATCTCGAATTGAACTAATTGCTCAATCAGGTATTCAAACTTTGAAAATGGTAATTTCTTCCTTGTTCTTTTCGTGGCAGAAAACTTAACTTTCTCCATTCCAAAAAGTTCGTCACGTAAGTAGTGATAAGGACCGATAGATACTTGTTGCGGAACAAATAGTTTCGTATCATCGTATAAAAGTGATGCAGGTATCTTAAAGATGCATACTAACTGTGTCGAATCATCATCATCATCTTCTTCGTCGTCTTCATTTATGCTCATACGAAGTTGAGCAATCCATTTTTCCTCATTAAAATCTTGAGAAATTGCATGAGACATGATTTAAGGTAGGAACAGCTAAATGTTTTGAAAATGAGGCTTATTTAAGTAACAGCTTTAGTATAAGAAATATTTATTTTAGAAGAGTTAGCTTTTAATTAAACGTTGTGTACATTTAATCAACTAATTAACTTTGTATAATGAAACGCAGCAGCTGTTTAAAAGAACATTTAAAGAACAACATTAATGCAAATTTGCAGAATTTAAAGGAACGTAAAATGAGATCAGGAGATTTGCACATGATTTTTTTGTCACGTTTTTGTCGTTTTGCTAAATGCAATAATGCAAATGGAATGTGTATATAGTGCAAAATAAAAGTGCAAATAGAAGGATCCCAATATACACACATGCAAAGGGTCGCAAGTAGGGGTGTCAATGAGCCGAGCGTTCGTGAGCTACTCGTGAGCCGGCTCGGTCAAAGCTCGGTCAAAGCTCGGCTCGATAATAAACAAGCCGAGCTTGAGCATGGTTTCTCGGCTCGATTAATAAACAAGCCGAACATGAGCAGAGGGGTGCTCGGCTCGTTTATGTTCGTGAACGGCTCGTTTACCTGCTCGATTATATGCTCGATTAGGACTTGTTTATATACTCGATTAGTACTAATTTACAACATGTTATTGACAAGAATATTACACGTAATCCTGATTTATACATTGTGCTACGTGTATTTTTACACATAATTTAATATTTGTTAATACAAAATATTAATAAGCTATCTTTAAATTTCTTTATGCATGAGCTGCAAAAATGAACTTCTATATATGCATCAACTTCAATCGTATGTGGGCAACTCAAATTCAATTCTAAAGGAAGTTCCGTTTTTTCCGTGTTTTCTCTCTATTTCGGACGCCGCTGCCGCCTCCCTCTCTGCTTCCGGTGACGCATGAAGTTCCGTTTTTGGTCCCTCTCTGTGTCCGGTGGAGCATGATGTTCCGAGTTTGGCTGGCGGAGTTGTGCAGAGATCGCGTCGGAGGGTGTGTGCAGAGGTTGGCAGGGGGGCCGGTTCACTGATTCTGATCTTCCACCGCCACCTTGCCGCCTACTGCTCTGTGGTTTTTGGCTCCACTGGAGTTGACGGCCGGTTCTCGCTTCTAACCTTTCACCGCCGTCACCGTCCTGTGGTTGTCCTCCATTTCTGTCAACAGAGGTTGACAGTTGTTTTTGCTGGTGGTTTTACCATTTTGTTGGCTGGTTCGTTTGGAAACGTCCTGGCTGCGGACTGGTTTCGTTTGTTGTCAGGAAGGTTGCTTCAGCTTTGCCTTGGGTCGGTTGTTTTTTTGTCTGGATAGATGGCTCTTGGTGGAGTTGGCCGACTTCGCTGTTGTTTTTTTTGTTTGTTATCGCTGTTGGCCGGATCTGGCTGGTCTTGACTGTGTGCTCTGCTCTGGATTGCTGTGGCAGCGCGTCGGCTTTGGTCGCCGTTGGCTGTCGCGCTCTCGGCTGGGTTCTTGGTTGTTGCCTTGCTGCGTCTGCAGTAGTGGCTTTCTGTTGCTGCTTCCGGCTTGTACGTTCAGGGTTCGGCTGCAGCTGCTTTGGGCGGACGTCTTCTATGGCGGCGATGGCGCCGTCGTAGGTTTTGCGGGCGCCGACTGGGTGCTGCCTGCTTCTTCTTGCTGTGTCACGTGGCGCACTGTCTGAATGTTTACGTGGCTTCAGTTTGTTTGGACGCGTTGCTTCCTTGCCTGTTGGACGCGTGTTCAGGCATGCGTCTCATTAGTCCTCCTTCTGCCACGTCATATACTTTACTTAATCCACGTGTCCTGCATGTCCTACACACTCTGGTTCAGTTTACGGACTATTCTGAAACGCCGATGTTCTCCAATGTCCTCTATCAATTTTCATGCTAATATATTTTAATTTTCATCGCCTTCTTGGAGTTCCGGTTTTTCAGTTTCGTCGTTCAGCTGGTGCTCACAGACTCATACTTCTGTCAACTTTGGTAACTTATTCTTTGGTACTGAGGCGAAGTACCTCGTACACTCTACGCTTAGTCAATTTTTTTCTGTGTTCGAGGTCTCCATTCGCTTTGTCGATTGGGATTAAGTCCTCTTTATGTACCCTTTGAGTCTTAGTACTCACTTAATCAAAAAAAAAAAAAACTTCAATCGTATGTGTTTTTATCTAATTCAATATCAAATTATCACATTATACTTTAAAGCTTACCCATTGATTAGTTTTTTAAGGATGACTTAAAAAGTGGTTAGCCAACAAGGTTTTAAAAATAAGACATGTTAATTACCTTGTTGATAATTAAGACAAGATTACGTGGCACAATGCATTTTTAATGTTTAAAACGTAATATAAATTACAACATTGTGATTAATAATTAAAAACAAAGAAGTTGTCCAAACTAAGAATCATGTCTTTTGTTTTTGTGTCTCGTTACACTTTTGGACTGTTTGCTTCAATAGTGTATATCCTCACCACCTTTCAATCTGTAAACCCCACCCTCTTCCCGTTGCAGTACATAATCCAAACCATGCCCATTTTGTCGTACCAATGTCTCCTTTTTTTAACTCAATGTGGAGAACCCCACCTTGCATTTCCCTGGCTAGTGTCTTGATTGGGACAACAAGTTCCAGTAGGATGCTTGGAAACGCAATATGATCGGTTTGAATGCAGAAGTAAATTGTCTCATCACGGTACCTAAACTTGGTACCCGTGGCATTGAGTCTTATTAGCGAGTCTCCTAGACGGTGCTCAGTACAAGTATATTTTGCTAGCTTGAGCCAATCTTCATGCTCCTCGACAAATACACATTTACTTAGAGATACGCGGACCCTAAATAATTACTTCCGCGGACCCTTAACGATTAAATTTAATTCGTTTAGGGTCAGCGGAAAAGAATCCTTTAGGGTCCGCGGATATCAATCCCACATCGCTCACCGCCAGGAGGAATGAGTAGAAAATGTGAATAAATAAACCATCATTCCAACCAAAATTAACATCTTCTCATGGCCAAATGGCTGAGATGAAGTATGGATTCTTTGGGCTTCATTTGAGCTCGTGGAATTGAGCTTTAGTTGAGCTCGTGTGTAAAAATTTTATTGAGAAAATTGAGCTATTATCGAGCTCGAGTGAAACTCGAATGTTTTAGTATATTTCGAGTCAAGCTTGCGATTGAGCATGAGGAAGCATGTTCTATTAAAAGTCGAATATTTTTAAAGAATTTGTCATAAACGAGCTAGCTCGCGAGCCGAGCTCGATTAGGCAAAAAGTTAAACGAGCCGAGCTCGAGCTAGATAAATTGAAGCTCGGCGAGCTCGAGTTCGAGCAGCATGAATTTTAGGCGAGCCGAGCTCGAACATGCTGATGAACATGCTGTGACAAAGCCTAAACGGCATAACAAGCATACAAGATGAACATACATGGTATCAAAACTATTACATGTCAATTATTTATACACATGACAGATATATAGGAAGAAAAACGAAATAGAGGCCGATCCGTCACATGCATGTAACCATAGAGGAAGGAGGCGGCGACGGTGGTGACAATTGGCCACATGCATGCAACCGATCGGATGATTGAAGCGGCGGCGGCGGCGGTTATTGATGGGAGGAGGAGGATGGCGGCTCAAATAATTAAAAGACTCCTAAAGGTAGAGGTAGAGGGATTCATCATCCTATGAAGGAGATAATCCTCTCCTCCACCGTGGAGCGGCGGTGGAATGAAGAAGGAAAAAAATGGAGAAGAAAAATGAAGAAAGAAGATGGAGAAATAGCTGGCTACTACATGGACACCCGCTTCAATTCAGTTTGGATCATGTTCTTCTGTCATCGATTTTTAATGATTTTAGTTTGAGCATTTAATGAATTAGAAAAATGAACTTTAAAGTACGGCGATCACTAGGTTTGGACCGATTGGAAGTCATTTGTCATTAAATTCAATCGACGGCTTAGTTTTGGAGGTTCTTTTCTCTCTACAAAACTTAATTAAACATGTAGGTTTCATCTATACTTTCTTAACGGGCTCGAAATATTCTCTGGCGGAATCACCAAAAACATCATCATTTCTAATTTGTTGATCACCCCATTTCTAGAAGTTACATAAAAATTATGCATAATCAGACAACATAACACAATTTTACAGTTGCATATTTGTGGATATAGGGTTTAGGGATACGTTAAGGGTCGGCTTATGTATCTTTAAATAAAGGATTAATTACAAATGACCACCTGTTTAATAGATCATATTCCACTCCACCACCCTTCTATTGTCATATTGCATTCAACGACCTATATAATTATCGCCGTTACCAAATAATCACCTATGCTAACGAAGAGGTGGTTAAATGGTAACGGAAACAATTATAGAGGTGGTGAAGTGAAAATTCATTTATTATACTGGTGTTGTATTGTAATGAATATATTATTATTATATTAAAAAGATAATATGAATTTTTAACGGAACAGTGAATAGGTTGTTGGTTGAATGTAATATTATAATATAAGAATAGTATAATGAATATGACCTATTATGAAAGTAGTCATCCGTAATTAACCCTTAAATAAATGTGGGTGAGTCTCAAACCAGGACCACTCTTAAACAACATATACATCCTGATTAACCCCTCATTCATCAACGTCTTCGTCTTAGAGTCGTTACTTGTGCATCACGCATTCAGTTTTATTATATTTTTGGTGTTTGAAGTTCATAAAACAATAGAGCTTTGATCATTCCAACAGTGTTATCATTGAATTCGATGACCCAATCTCTCCCCATAGTTTTACAATAATCATATTCTGTGACACGAATTTTTCTTTTCTTATTAAGTGAACTTCTTTCTCTTGGCCTAAAGAAATATCATTTAAGACTCATACTTTCAACTCAGATTTATCTGGAAGTTCAGATGGAGAAAACTTGTAAACTTCAATATCTGTTATATAATCAAGATGCGCTTTTCAATCACTTTTTTCTATAGATAGTACTTAACGAACTCATCAGTGGAATGAAAGTCGATACAAGGCCCATGACTAATATTGTTTCTTCTGTAATTTGAAAATATATACTTGTTATGGATATACTTCTCTAACTTGAAAATCCATATTATACATTGTTATATTGGCCATGCGGTACACTTGATATCGCAAGACAATTCAAGAAGCCAAAGCGGAATACAAAAAAACACCCATTTGTTATCATGGTACAAAGTATTCAAAGAGACTGGGTATATGCTTAAGAAAAGGTTCTCAGGAAACAGAATCCACCGGCCACTTCTAAAAAGACTCTGAGGAGGTAATTCAATCCCAACCTGCAAGTTAATACAGCCATTAGTACCTCATCATGATGTTGAATATTCAAAATACCCGATGTCTGACAACAGTCAAAAAAGTTATATGTATCTGGCTCGTTGGAATTTAATCGTTTTTTATGCTTGGATACTTCGCAAAACTTCAGTAGATACGAAAAAACAAGAGCCAATAGCCAAAATAGGTATTTCAAAAAACCCAATATAATTTCTACTTTAATAAGCGACACTCAGCAATTAAATGAAGTCGTGAGAGATTATGGAATGTATGTATCTGACACTTTTTGGTAGTGGTTCCCATTATAAAGACATCAAAGTGTTCGCGTAAGTAATTTGACTAGTCAATCTTTGTTACTACTGCAGTAACTAGAAAGGTCCCTCCAAACATGAAAACCAATATCTGAGAGTAGTAACATATACCTCTCACTTCGGATTTCTGAGGACAATGATCACAGAATCCCCACGCAGAAACATCTTGCTGATGAACCTATCCTTATTTACAGGAAGAGCTTTCTTCTTTCCTTTACCAGTTTTTGGTACCTGATTGAAATAATATTTCAGGATACATGATTTTCCAACTAACATAATTGCACACACTTCAAAACAAATGTGTTTACCTCGGTCCACATCTCCCTAACATTTTCCAGCACCATGTTACAGTGGCGATCGAAAGCCCTAACACGTCCAAGCAGTTTCCTGTTGTTGCGGCAATTGATAAGAACCTGCAGGATTATTAATATGCACTGGAGTTATGTGTGTAATACATGGATATGTGTTAAGGATATAAGAAATGGAATGCATTCTTCACATCAGCATAGCACTTTTTTATTCTGTAGAGATAACTATAAGGCCCATCATGACCATTGCAACCAATACAACTAGAAAACCATGCAGCAAAATAAGGTCTAAAATCTCATATGCCTGAGTATTGTTCTTCACACTCATCATCAGCACAGAAAGCGGCCCCGTATTGAACTCTTCTTCCTCATTCTTACCAGCCTAAATTGTAAATAAAAAAGTCATATAAATATAAGTTGCATGAATATAAAATATAAGGCTATACAAATATAGATGTATGACAACTTACAACAGCATCTTCCTCCATCGGTCGGCTACATAATCATAAGAAAATGAGAAATGATATTAGAACACAAAATTGCAAAGCTCATAAAATAAGCATACACAGCGAACCAAACGAATGGAGAATGTAAAGAAAAAGTGGTCAATTAACTATACAAGATAAGCCATGTTCCTGTATATATATAATTATATATATATATATATATATAAATGCAACAATATAAATAATTAAAAATGGAACAAAACAGAAAGAGGAATGCACTACTTCATGATACTACAACACAGCCAAATGTGTGTAAAAGTAAAAGTAAGTTAAATGAAAGAGCGAGATGCTAGTTTCACATCTGCGTGATATAATTCAACAAAAACATCAAATCTTCCTAGTAAAACTATATGTTGTGCAAAATAAAGAGCGTGCAGAGGTGAAAATGGAAAATTATTCTCAGGATAAGAAAGGCAGCGGAAGATCACAGTGTCAGCAGCAAAACATAGTAATACATACAATAGTACAACATACCATCAATCACTCTGTAAGTTAACCTTCTCCACTCTCCAGTTAAACAACATTGCTGTAACAACTTATTAAAAAAACTAATAAACTGGAGTTTCACTCACAATTTCCAGTTCAACACTCAAACTAAGTCTTTTAACAATACATGTAAACCCTAGTTAGTGAATTATCTTGAAAACCAAATCAACTTAAGGGAATAGAATTGATCGCAGCACGAACCTCATCTTGAAATGATTAGGTCAAAGCTGACTGAATAGAGCGCGGATTCGATTTCGATAATCGTCAAAACCCTAGAAAAGTTTACAAGATCGAGCGGTCCGATTCCGACTCAATTTGCTCACGCAGGACTACGAAAGCAACAGAATTGGGCCGTTATATCAAAATTGAGGCCCACATTTAGTAATACTTACACTACACTGGAGTTGTCATGTGCCAATTGCCAATCCAGTAATAGAATTTCGAATACTTGTGGCTTAAAGATATTTACTATAAATAAAACGCAAAGAGTCTGTACTGGAATTCTTACTATAAATAAATATATTGGGAATGTATCATGTGAAACCCCTTTTTTCATGGATCCATGGATCCCCTTTGTAGCCATTGATTGCATTTACTGTTTGCATTTTGTGTGCACCAGATTGTGCCACGTGTTTGCATTTTTGAAATGCACACGTGAGTTGCACATGACAAATGCACACGTGAGTTGCACATGCTCATTAATGCGCTGGCACAATCTGGTGCGTCCAAAATGCAAACAGTAAATGCAATCAACGGCTGCAAAGAGAGATCCATGGATCCATGAAAAGGGGGGTTCCACATGATACAACCCCTAAATATATTTACTATATTTACTATATTTACTTGTGGCTTAAAATAATGAAAAGAGTTAAACCGAATCATTTGTCTCGCTCAGCACTATGTTATAATCGGGAAAAAAATCCGATAATGAACTAAACAAAATGAGACATAAAATGTGAGGATTGCGACAAAGAAACGTGGATGAAACTGTTGGAAGCAAGCAGTCAAGCAAACACCTGCTGGATGCAAGCACGCAAGCTGCATGGATGGAAGCAAGCAAGTAGGTGCGTGGAAACAATCAAGTAGCTGCTTGGAAGGGGGAGACTACAAGAAGCACTCACCTTATGAAGAGGGAGAGTTTCCAAAAAACTGATAATTTTTTTGAAGTCACATTTTTTTCTTTCCCATTTTTTATATATAATAATGGACAATTGTACAAGTTATAATGCATGTGAAACGGTTGATATTGGTAACCGTTCATCCCCGATTGTCCGTATTTTTTGCAAATGCAAACACCCGTTAATCAAATTAACGGTCTAGATTAACTTCCTATGTCTCACAAAATTTGTTTTTCTTTCTAAATCTCAACTCATAATGCACATATGGAATAATTTAAAAAGTTTATATAATGCACATATGAATTGTGTAAAAATTACTAGTTGTAAATGAATTGTGAAAGTTGCAAATTATAACATTCGATTGACATGCTAACAAATTTTCTAGCAATTAAGTGATACATTTTTGGTGTTCTACTTTTAAAAAAACATGAAACAAACTATTTACAAAACAAAATAGTTCTATTTATTGTAAATTTAATTTGTTTCGCGTACCATATATGCGAAACAATTAATTTTTGCAACTGGCACAATTAATTTTCCAAATGTTTCATGTTCGAGTTTCTGCAAAGACTGCTATATGTAATTAAATTCGAGGAAAAATATTTTATCGGAAATCAATATTTTTTCTAATGCTGTATAACTAAAAAAAATGCTTTATAACAGCTGAGCAATGCTGATTTGGCAGATTGATACCAATTCAATACCTACTTACTAATTAATTTATCTCGTCGACTGTTAGGCTTTTTAAACTGGAATCATAAAAATAATTATTTCTAAAATATCATTCCCATTAAAATGTTACCTCAGAAAAGAGATTAAGGACCGTCAAATATTAGTGAGAGATGATCTTTTTCGTTGATTTTAATAAATGGACGGATCAGATTTAATATATAAAAAAACTTCCAAAATCAAGCTTCTCGGAAAATTTGCTAATCCAACTGCCATATTGTTTTTAATCACCATTAATCTCTACGGTTGGATGATCAAATATGATTTTGTCCTTTTATTTTATATAAACTCTATGTCTCACAAAAAATTAACCATATTACCTCAAACTCAAAGGATTTAAAAAACTCATGCGAAACATTAAAACAAAACTCTATTAAATAGTAAATTAATTGTATCTAATTCCGATGATATCAAACTATTTAATTGGTAATTTTTTACAACATATTTTTATAACTTACCGTAACATTCTTAGACTTAACATTTCTATAAAACGTACGATGTAGTCTTAATTGGTAATTTTATAAATTCTTTTTTATTAAAAATACATAAATATCAAAATTATATTATATTAAATCGGCATTAGTCAAACGGTAATTAATTTAACAAAAAAAGAAGATAAAATGTATCACGAAAAGGCAACCGGAGCAAAATGTAATGTAACTCATCGCTTCGAAATCTCATCTAACAATTTTCTTCGGAGCAGCAGCTCCAGCTGAATACGTATCGCGTCGACGGACCTGTTCTCACCATCTGCCACGTGTCCATTTTGCCATTTTTCTCCAAACCCGATCCAACATCACCACCACCACCAAACCCTAGCAGCTTCCACCTCTGTCTCATCTCCTTTTAGTCCACCGCACGTTTTAATTTTCTGTATCGGATTTAATTGTTGAATAAATTCATTCAGCAAACCCTAGGGTTTCACTATTTGACTTCAATTCACTCTGCACGGCGTCGTTCTCGTCGGTTTCCGATTCGCTCCGGTCTGCCATTGCCCACTGTGTTTGTGTTTTCAGATCTGTGTGTTGATTTGGGAGTTTTTGACCGAATCACCGGTTTGGATCCGATCGGAGTTTGTAACAGCGCCAGCGTATGGCGCTGTTCAGACGATTCTTTTACAGGAAGCCGCCGGATCATCTTCTTGAGATCTCCGAGAGAGTTTATGGCAAGCTCATTTAATATCTGCATTAGCATTTTGTGCTGATTTAGTTGCTGAATTTGATTGATGCTAGTTGAATTTACTGTTTTTTGCTTTGCAGTATTTGATTGTTGCTTCTCCACGGATGTGCTGGAAGAGGATGAGTATAAAGTCTATATGACTGGGATTGTGGCGCAGCTACAAGATTATTTTCCTGATGCGTCGTTTATGGTATTTAACTTTAGGGAGGGGGATAAGAAGAGTCAAGTTTCGGATATTTTGAATCAATATGATATGACGGTTATGGATTACCCTCGGCATTATGAGGGCTGTCCAATGCTGCCATTGGAGATGATTCACCATTTTTTACGTTCTAGCGAAAGCTGGCTGTCCTTAGAGGGGCAACAAAATGTTTTGCTGATGCATTGTGAGAGAGGAGGATGGCCTATTTTAGCGTTTATGCTAGCGGGATTGTTGTTGTATAGGAAGCAGTACTCTGGAGAGCAGAAGACCCTTGAAATGGTCTATAAACAGGCTCCTAAAGAATTGCTTCATCTTTTATCTTCTTTAAACCCGCAGCCCTCTCAGTTGAGATATCTTCAATATATTTCTAGAAGAAATTTGGGTGTAGATTGGCCACCAGTGGATACTCCTTTAGTTTTGGATTGTATCATGCTTAGAGAGCTTCCAATGTTTGACGCAGGAAAAGGATGCAGGCCAGTTGTCCACGTTTATGGACAGGACCCTACTACTCCGGCTGATAGAAGTTCTAAGCTTCTCTACACATCTCTGAGAATAAAGAAGCGTGCTCGTTACTATAAACAAGTAATGTCATTTCTCTTGGCAAAGCTTAAACATATTGCGTGCTCAGGTTAGTTTTCACAGGTTCTAATGACTTTTAACCGCAGGCAGAATGTATGCTGGTAAAGATAGATATCCACTGCCGTATTCAAGGCGATGTTGTTATCGAATGTGTTCATCTGGAGGATGATTTTGTACGGGAGGATATTATGTTCAAAGCTATGTTTAATACTGGATTCGTCAGATCTAACTATCTTACTCTCAGTCGTGATGAAGTTGATTTTCAATGGGATTCCAAGGAGCGGTTCCCAAAAGACTTCAAAGCAGAGGTAAATCCCAGATTCTTATTCAGTTACTTGGTTTGATGTGCAAGTTGGTTGAATTGTCTTCTGATAATAATCAGGTACTCTTTCTGGACCCGCATGCTTTTGTAGCTACTAGAGTGAGTGACTCTGGAAGTGAAGATGGGAATGACACTGAAAGTGCCTCACCAGATGAGTTTTTTGAGGTTGATGAGATATTCAGTAGTGCAGTGAATGCGCAGGATGCAAAACAGGATGACTATGTGATAATAAAAGAGGACAATTTGGAGGGACCCCTAGATGTTTGGAAGGAGGAAGTGGATGCACGTGTATTTGAAGATTGTACGTCAGATAATGAGTACGTCAGGCCAGATATAAAGGTGACCCAAGTCATCATGAAGTAAAAGACATTGTTGTTGATGTTATGCATGGGAAGAAAGATGAAAAAATTGATCTCGATCTACATGAAGTAAAAGACATTGTTGTAGATGAATTGGGTGATGAGACGCTATCCATTGTCACATTATCTGGCCATGAGGCAGCTTCATATATGGCGGAGGCTCATAAAGAGGCAAACGATAATGATGGTTCCACAATGAATAGTACGAAAATAAAGAATATTGAGGGGAATTGTGAGAGTGAAGTTCTGAATTCTGATTCAGTACAACACAAGCCTGAGAAAAGTGAAGTGCCCATGCCAGATAACTCACCAGCCTCCTGCTTGCAGCCTGCTGCAAATATCCTATCAGATAAACAAACACTTGGCCATCTGGAAACCTTGGGCGATCCTGAATTGAAAATAAACCCAAAGGCACTCATATCTCGGTGGATACCATCCATCAAAGATTCTTTTGAAATTTCGACGGCTCACCCACCATCGAGATATAATAGTGCACCGTCGGCTTTAGCAGCTGCTCTTGCGAAGCTGACTGATGCAAGTCAGCTGCCGACCGCTTCATCTGACACAGCTATTTCCAGATTTATCCATAGAACAGATTATGGAAATAAGATGCTTGATTCGGATGATCAAGTAAAATCTATTGACCTTGCTAAAGAATCAATAAAACAGGCCTTGGTATCCAACGATTTTGCTGATGTAGACAAAGAGGTTCATTTGTCAGATCAGTGGTCTGACGCGGTAAGAAGTACAGCCTCTCTCCATTCAACACCTGAAAAAAAGAAATTGGTTTCCCATAGTTCACAGCCTCCCTCATTGTCACCACATCCATCTTTTCCTTCTAGTAACCATATAGATTCTCTACCTCCCCCGCCACCACCGCCTCCATACTATACTTCAGCAACGAAAGAACAGTGCGGTACTACGTTGCAATCAGTGAGTAACCAGAGTGGTCTATCTGCCATTCCTCCCCCTCCACCACCACCCCCGCAGGCTTATGTATCTTCTTCAACACAGGCAGCTTTCGGCTCTTCCTCGTATGTGAGTTTGCCACCACAAGCTACATCAAAAAAGCCTATTTCACAATCAAGTGTCCAATATGAACCCGTTCCACCTTTAATAACTAAATCTCCACCTCTTCATGTGCGATCACCACCACCTCCACCACCTCCACCACCTCCACCACCTCCACCACCTCCACCACCTCCTCCCCCTCCTTTGGCAGGTAGACATTCATCACCACCGACTTCACAACATGGACATTCCCCTCCACCACCTCCCCGAAAAGTAATGAGTCCTCCACCACCTCCCCCTAAAGTTTTGGGCCCAGCTGCACAGCCACCACCTCCACCACCTCCACCACCTCCTCCAGGGACCAGTGGTCGAGCTCTGCCACCACCTCTTCCAAGGAGCAGTGGTCCTCCCCCACCACCACCTCCTCCAGGGAGCAAAGGTCCTCCACCACCGCCACCTCTTCCAGGGAGCAGTGGTCCTCCCCCACCGCCACCTCCTCCAGGGAGCATAGGTCCTCCACCGCCACCACCTCCTCCAGGAAGCAGGGGTCCACCCCCTCCACCACCTCCTCCGGGAAGCAGTGGTCCTCTCCTGCCGCCACCTCCTCCAGGAAGCAGGGGTCCTCCTCCGCCGCCACCTCCTCCAGGAAGCAGGGGTCCTCCTCCGCCGCCACCTCCTCCAGGAAACAGAGGTCCTCCTCCGCCGCCACCTCCTCCAGGAATCAGAGGTCCTCCCCCACCGCCACCTCCTCCTAGGAACATTGGTCCCCCACCACCACCACCACCTCCCTCTGGAGGTAGAGGGCCTCCACCACCACCTCCACCAGGAAGTAGGGGTCCTCCGCCACCACCACCGCCTGGGGGAAGAGGTCCTCCCCCACCACCTCCTCCAGGAGGTAAGGGTCCTCCCCACCACCTCCTCCAGGAGGTAAGGGTCCTCCTCCGCCTCCTCCTCGGGAGGGAAAGGTCCTCCAGGTCCACCTACTCCTCCACGAGCTCCAGGTGGACCTGCACCCCCTCCTCCATCTGCCAAAGGTCCAGCTGCTGGCACCACTTCTCTGGGACGAGGACTTCCACGAACCC
>QZGG01003421.1:0-23836 GCA_006409495.1 Sedum album | reverse complement strand
TGTTTTCCAAATCGTTCGATGTGGGAGTAAATAACTTATTCGAGGGCACATATTCTGATCCAGTCTACCGCCCTTACCTTAGCCCACATCGTTTCCTAACAAATGAGTACAGACAACAAAATCACGCTCATAATTAAAATTTTGTTTAGAAATAGAGGAAGATTACACCTGAGAAAAAAAAGATAAAAGTGATATTTTTCAAAAACAAAATGACCCGCAGTGTCTCACTTTCCGCTATTGAAGTCCAGCAATTACATTTGCATAGGATTTGAACTCTATCTGGATATGAACCCTAAACTGCTAGTAAACATCAAATATACTCCCACTCACACCTATCCTTTCCCACAACCATTTGAAGTAATCCTCTATGTATTAAAACATAAACTTTTTGCTTAGGTGTCCTCTCGAGAGTATTTCACTCTTAAGAGAACTGGATAATCCGACCTGGACATTTATCATACAAAAATTAAAAACAATTGTGTCACATTTTTTAAAAATTTTGAATAATCAAAGTAAATTAAAAATGAGACACGTGTGCAGGTACCACTTAGTATTTTGAAAATTTCAAGTAAAATTAAATTTTATATGCTAAATTTTAATTTGTTTAATTTAAAGGCAATCAATTCAATATAAGTAAAAAATATGAGAAAAGATTTTTTGCTAGGATACATATGAAAAACGGATTCATTGTTAAAAATATTGTACGAAAATGAATAAATGCGTCAATGATGAAAAGTAAATTCGAATTTCGAAATTATGGAAATAAATTGTAACAAATATGGAAAGTGAATTAAAATTAAAAATTAAGGAAGTAAATATGGAAAGAGTATAATTAAATATAATAAAAATTTAATTTAAAATTAAAATTCTATGGTGATGACGGATCTTTTTATTCAAATTGTATTAGATTGGATAGACATCGTGTACAAATCATTTAATATCATACGAAATATTTTGTCTTATATTTAAAAAAATTGAAAATATGAAATGGGTTGGATATATAATCATGAAAAGTTAATCGAAAATGAAAACATGGTTAACTAACTATTTGAATGAATCATAATAAATATGGTACCCTATTTGTTTGAAGGTAAAATCTATGTATGACAAAGTAAATTCAAATTTAAAATTATGGAACGGAATGTTATCCGATTTGAAAGTAAAATCGAAACACGATAGAGTAAAATCAAAATATATGGAAAATGAATTCAAATTCAATTATGGAATTACTTAAGATACTTTAGGGTTCGGATTAATAGAAACACAATAATATATAGGGACATATGGACACGGTTCGGATTACTTATCATTTCTGTTCCACGCATTCCCATATGTCACAAACTTATTCTTTCACAGCTCTTACAATACCTTTCACGTATCTCAAGATAAAAAATATCGCATTTCACATGTGTTAATGCAGTTGGATCCCACTATGGTGGGACTGTCCCGCATTGGGACACGTGAAATAAATCGATTTTTAACACTTTATCTGTCTCAATATAAAAATGACCCCACACCTCTAAAAATTTAATTCACATTTTTTCACTTTTCCGTGTGCCAATGCTAAGTAGGATTAGCATTAGTGATGCTCTAAGGACTTGACCTTCAGGTTCTCAAGGCAGATGAATGACAGCAAAAAATTCAAAATTCGTCACTCTAAGCCTTGAGTTATTAATTTTAAAAATAGACACATACGACACACATTGCAAAGGCCACTTGCATGTGATTTTATTATTTTTACAGACATGGGTGATCAATTGTTTATTACGTTTATTATATAGGCAAGTTTGCAGATCATTGGTGTATGCCAGAAATTTCAAATGATAAGATACTGGTTCCATCTTCGAGCAATTGCTTCATACACGCTTCTTCAATTTTGTACATGTGAGCAATGACTTAGCCATCAAGGCAGAAGTTCAGTGTGGGATACTAAGCACTGAGCAGATAATTGAAGATAAACCATCACGTTACTTGTTATCTATTAAGAGCATATGCACCCATAACAATTCAAGTGAGGAGCTCCTAAAATCGAAGTTCCTAAAAAATAAATGCACCCATGACAATCTTGGTGAGAAGCTCCTCCTCATTATGCGTTAATTTTTGGAGCATCTCCTGTCACAAAAGCTCCTGAAGCTTTTCTGAGAGGAGTTCCTACCTAGGAGCTCCTCACTTGGATGCTACCGGTGCGGATGCTCTTACGGTATGTAATCAAAAGCTAATGAAAAGTTATCTAAGGAATGAAATTAGTTTCCATCAGTTTAATCACACCTCAAAGCATCCAAACATGTATTTTTGATATTAAATTAAGAATAATGCATAAATACAGCAAAGGTAGCAATTTGTCCTTACTTCATCATCTACTAGCCTATACAAAATGATCCATTATATTGTCGAAATACATGTTTTCAGTCGAGACACTTTAACAATGGCAATATTCATCAACAATAAGCTTTTGTTTCATATTTTGAATGTTGTTATTGTTTGATCTTAAATAAGTGATTGCATTTCCACACGAAAAAAGTAGTAAAATTAAATTGAAAAATTATGAATTCTACGCATAGAGCGGGATACCATACCCTTTGTCAAGTGATGTTAGAGCGTAAAATGTAAATCAAGCAATAGTCTAACTTCTTTGGGATTGAAACCTATATGTCCGCACCATGCTAAAATGAGATGCATTATCCCGCACACACCTATTAAATAATAAATGGAAATCGTGTAAGAATCCTAATTAGTGGAAAATGATGTCTACTTAACGCAATTTCTCCGGCCAATCCCGAGCAAGCCAATCCCAAGCAAGCGCTCATTTCCTCACAAGAGTTGTCACACCCGTCAATCAAAATTTTCTAAAATAATCAATTTTGTTCGTGTAAATGACATCTTTCAAACTATTTGTGTTTTAATAGTATAGGGATGGGATAAATCAAGTATTAAATTATATAATGAAGTTAATCCAACTATATGAACATTACCACTGGGATGTGGTCTTATTAAGTGATAAAGATTTAAACATCGTTGAATCAAATCTATTCAGTTCAACCGTCAATAGGCATCATTTGTATTTAGCTGATATAATTTATATTACAAAATTAATAATAATAAAAAAATGTGTATTAAGATTCACAACCCATAGCAAAATTTTCATATGTACGAATTTAGCTGATAGCCTGGTACTGCATAATTTAGTAAACATAAAAAATTATATATTTCACGTGTGAATGTAGTTAATATAAAATTGAGTAAGGATCAGGTGAAAAGCACCTTTTGGTTATAAAATACAAACATATCTCAACCATTAAATATTCAAATCGGACGGCTATTAATTTGGGGGTGCAAATATAATTAATTGAAACATTAAATACGAGATTTTGATTTCAAAAACTAGGGAAGGGCAGATTAATCCACAAAAAATTAAAAATCAATCGGTTTTGATTTTTTTCTTCCATAAATCACTCTCCCCGTATAATCCTCGTTTCCAATTTTATCAAAATCCCTAAAATCCTCCGTCCTGTAATTTTCCTCACCGATCTAATCGATTGCATCAACCAGTAGATAAAATCTTCAATCCAAAGCAGCCAGGCTTCCGGTACGCATAAGCACATGCGTCGACGGAGGAGGAAGTCCTTAATTAACGGATGATGGTGATGGTGGCGGTTGTGTGCGTGGCTGATGGTTGGTTCGTCATCCGCCGAATATACCGAAAAAGTCGTCGTCGGAAGTTGTGGTAGTTGTAGGATTCGTACGGAGGTTTCTCAGGAAATTGTTGTGAAGAAGAAGCAAAAAGGACCTGCAACGCCACTCATGATTCATGAATTCTTTGTTGTTATATGTGAATCGTTCTTATTGTTTTATATATGATTGGTCTTTTGGTGTTATATATGATTGATCTTTTAATGTTATACCTTTTGGGAACATGGTTCATCAATTGATGTATTATGATTCATGAATTGTTCATATGATTCATGATTTGCTATACTATGATTCATGAATTGTTCATATGATTCATGATTTGCTATACTATGATTCATGAATTGTTCATATGATTCATGAATTGTTATACTATGATTCGTGTCCTGTCAGGATGCTATACTATGATTCATGAATTGCTACACTATGATTCATGAATTGTTGATATGATTCGTGAATTGCTATACTATGATTCATGAATTGTTGATATGATTCGTGAATTGCTACACTATGATTCATGATTTGTTGTACTGTGTTCATGTGACATAAACAATATTCCACAAAACAATAAAGTCGGAATAAAAGCTTTATCAGTTATAGGCCAACCCACCACAGCAACCAAATAAACAATCCACATGCTTTGTCCCCCATTTACGTAATAAACACATGACAAAATAAAAGAGACGTAGTCGGACACTATGAAAATCCCAACACTGCTCGGCACAAGAAGAACCCAATAAGAAAAAAGGCTTACTCTCAAAAATGGAAGAATAAAAAATTGAAAGTCGGTTACTTCAATCCCTTAAAATAAGGGATTGATATTAATGAGAATATTTGAAATATATGTTATGCGTCTATTTCCACTATTGCCCTTTTGAAATTTTTTGTATTAATTAATATTCTTTAATTATAATTAATTATAACCATTGATTGAAATATAATGAGTGGTTAGATTTGTTTGCATTTTATAACCAATCTAGTACTTTTCATTTGATCCATTCTCTATAAAATTATATAGTTAAGATATGAATTTAGCAAGCAGAAAACGCTTTAAAATTCACGTGTGAACAATTCAATTTTAATTTTAGAATTTTACGGACTCAACTAAAATTTCTGATTCAAATATATGATTAAATAAGCAATTTTATATTTCTTTTCCGATACTTCCTTTTGATGCATACGTTGTTGGAGACGTTGCTCTCTATCTCTCTTATTTGTGCGCTTCGATACGAAAGCATAACGGATTTTCTGCATTTATGGTGTGTTCACTTGAAGGGAATGGAATCAATTTTGGTGGAATGGAATGCTAATTCCCATGGGAATGAAATAATAACTTGTTTGGTTCGTCCAAAGGAATGGAATGATCATTCCATCATCATTCCATTCAAGCCAAATTCATTCCTTTCAAAACATGAGGTATTAGCTCATTCCAACGATCACATAATCATTTGACATTTTGGAAAAAAATAAATTTTTTAAAAAAACATTTGAAACTCAAAATTTTATAAAAGTAAAAGCACAAATCTGCAATAGAAACAAAGCCTAATAATTCCACCCAAAATCATTCAAATAAAATCAATCTACGGCCTTTTATCACCTATCCACGACATCTACTACATATCAATCAATTGAATTCGGCGCTGTCGATGGAAAACCTAATAATTTAACCCATGTTCCATCGTTTCGACCCAATCAAATAATATACATCTACCATCTTTTACCAGCTACCCACCGAATCTACTGCATGAACGAATTCGTACCTGCGGCGCAGTCGGTGGAAATAGGAAACCCTTGGAAGCGACGATGCAACGCGATGCTCGCTCAACCCTAGGTAGGGATTGTCCAAAATCAATCAAAAGAAAATCTCTCAAATAATTACTGTGCATACACAAGCACACAAATCTGCACGAAAGCAATAACCTAATAATTCCAATCAAATAACAAACCACGACATCTACTACATAACAATCAGCGCTGTCGATGGAAAACAAGCAAACCTAATAATTATTCCATTGTAATTTCGATCCAATCAAATAGTATCAATGTTACGGATAAAAATAATCCGCAACGGTACTTAAGCAGGACTCACGGAGAGCCGAGTGCAAGTGTGTTCAGGCCTAGAGGTGATGAACAAGAAATCAACCTCGGCGGTTGCTGAGCCAGAGAAAGGGGAAGAACGGAAGATAGAGATTTTAGGGTTGGAAGGATAATTGGTTTATTGATTGATTTCCTGATGAACAATACAATTCTACTCTTACATAAGTGTAATAGTTTGGGCTGATAACAATACTTAAATAAATGAAAAGCCCAAATCCTATAACAAGCTAGGGATTATTTAAAGGGAAATAAGAAACTCTTGGAAGCAACGCCACGCCACGCTCGCTCTATATTTAAAGGTGAACCCCTATTAGGGATTGTATATGATCGTGTGAAAATTATCGAAGTTTATATTATTTCATATGTTTTGGAGTGAGCTAAAAAAAATCATGTATTTTTTTGTATGCTGAATAAATGTTAACAGTGTAAATTCTAATATTTTTCACATTTTCATTCTAAAAGTGGTTCTCATCTTAATCGGACTATTACTATGATAACGATGTAAATCACCAAATGTGTTATTTTCTTATGTACCAAAACTATTCATTCTTTCATTTAATATAATTATTTTTATAATTGATATTATTTCTTACAACAATAAATACTGTAAGGGCCAAGGGGTTTGCCAGTATGTACCTCCTATGGAAGCCAAAATGTAACTTCCTGTCACAGTAACTTTGAGGTCGTGAACCTTAAGCATGCTATCTATAGAACACTTGCGCCAAACTTCAGGATTCAGACAGTGGAACTCCTCCTCCTTCAAACATTGCATGGAGGTGGGCAAGAGGCCATGTTTATAGTCAATATGTCGCACTCCACAGTGTGGACGTTTTTTCAAGGGAGGATGGGAAAATGACGAAAATGTGGAAGAGGCTGGTGTGCGCGCGTGGCAAATTAATGGTGAGAATACTTCCCTGAGGATCTACGTGAGTTCACTTTAAGCAGTTCTGCAGTTATCATAGGGTTTAAAAAGGAGCTTGTGGTAGCTCAGTTGGTAAGAGTCGGAGCCTTGGTCGCCACCACTGGTGCCAACTAGGGTTCAATTCCTGATGGGTACCCGTCTTGAGTCTGGGGTTGTCCAGTCCTTGAGCATTAGTAGAATAATTTAAAAAAAAACAAACAAAAAAAAACAAAACAAAAACAAAAAAAAAAACAATTGATTTTAATTCACTAGCTGATGTTTCAGGACCTGCTAGGGTACTACTATTACTTCAAAAACAAGACTCAACAAGAAGAGTATAGTCCAGAAGACTTATGTATAGCTGCAGTATATGCATTGCTTGCAACAGAGGAGCTTGGTACCTGGTTAGAGCAGAGTATGCAGTCCAGGATATGGATATGGCTACAGGCTACTACTATCCGAAGCAAAAGAGAAATGTAGGAGGCATGCTTGGATGAAAGACGTCGTACAAACATTCAATGCACAAAATTGTCATAGAAGTACAAGGGGATGAATTTTGATGGAACATAGAATTTGAGAACACTAACTAAAGATCTTTTGGTTATGGTGTGCAGCAACAGCACAATATTCAGTTTGAAAAATTAATTTTCTTCTATTCACAAGCTAAACCATTTATTGGTAAAATGACAGGGAAAGTATTTGCGAAACCAGCTTGCAAGAATAAACAATGTATGGTGTACGTGGAGGTCTACGTCATCAAAATGTAATCATATAATGGCAAGGAATGAAGGAGACAAATTTTTGTTTTGTTGTTTGAGAATGGTATAATATCTGCCGTTATATTAGGATTTTAATATTAATTTTAAATTAATGTTAAGCCCAAAAGGTCGAGGCATGGGAAGTATACTCCATCCTCCCAAGTTTACTAGCCAGTTTAGGATCGTTCATATCCACATGGAGTTCAAATCCTATGCAAAGGTAATTGCTGGATTTCAATAGGGAAATGGAATTTAGTGAGACACTCAGCGAGTCATCTTGTTTTCAAAAAATAGCACTATTTTTTTTCCATTAATTTAAACAAAATTTTACTATGAGCGTGATTTTATAGTCTGTACTTGTGCTCAACGGCCCTAGATTGTTTGTTATCAGCGACACACTTAATAATATTGGTTTGTAGTTAGGTAACGATATGGGCTAGGGTATAAGGGCTGTAAGACTCGATCGTAGTACGTGGGGCTCAAGTAAGTGATTTACTCCCCCGTGGCCCATCGATCAATTTGCAAACAAAACAAGGAAGTTACAATTGATTGTGCTTGTGTTCATTTTGGAATCAGCTGTTGTTGAATTGGGGTTTTTTTTGCAGAGCAGGGAAAACCCCTTTGATGAACCAGCATCCTTTGCTTGCTTTGTAGATTTTTTAGTTTTTCGTTATATGGAGTTTCTTGGATTTCACTGTTTTGTATTGCTAAATTTCACTTGATTGAAACAAGTGTCATCTGACTAATCTGATGTGTGTTATCAAAGTCGTGTTTAATTTCACTTGATTTAGGCAATGTTGTTGTTCTTTAAGATAATACTTTTAGATTTGTTAATAAAAAATTCGGCAATCAGTGTAAGGCAACCATTGGGGCGGATTTTTTGACAAAGGAAGTCCAGTTTGAAGACAGGCTCTTCATATTGCAAGTAAGTTTATGGGTATTAGTGTGAGACCTTGCCCGTTAGGTACTAATGTGGTCATGGGCTTGGTCAAAGTTTTCTGCTTCATTTTTCTTCTTGTAAAACCAAATGTCTTTTTCATTTAATACATGTAGTTATAACTGTTAAGTAAGGGGATTAGTGGACTCTTCATTATGTAAAACTCAATAAAATGTTTTCTGAATGATTTTCTTAGTTTTATTAAAAAGCCTTTTTAGCAATGCTTTTAGTTCAATGGCTTAGCTTCCTTTAGGAAGCTGTTAGCACTTAGCATCTAGTATTTGGGTTATGTTCCCCAATTTAAATAAGTTTCATATATGTTGGCCTGTAACGTTATTTGTATTTATGTAAGATTCGGGACACAGCCGGTCAGGAAAGATTTCAAAGTCTTGGTGTAGCATTTTACCGTGGAGCTGATTGTTGTGTCCTTGTGTATGATGTGAATGTAAAGAAGTCTTTTGAGAATCTGTACAACTGGAGGGAAGAGTTCCTTATTCAGGTATCATTCAGTTTCATACCCCCTCTATAGGTAGTGGAATCTAGTGGGTTCAGATTTGTCAGTTGTCTCTCAGACTCTCAAGTCCTCCCTGATAATGTTATGTTGCATTTTTAGCCTACTTTCTTTTCACCAATCAACCTCACGTACAATTAGGTTCATGCTATACATTTCTTTTAGATGTATAAAACTTGATTTTATCTCAAAATGACAACAGACAGACTCCTCTGATGTATCATGTAAGCTCGATTTACAGTGTGATTATTACTTGGCTTCTTACATACGGAAGCCTACGAAGGTTGCATTTTGTTTGTTGTTTTTTCCAGCGAGTCCTTCTGATCCAGAGAACTTCCCATTTGTTGTTCTGAGGAACAAGGTTGATTTGGATGGTGGAAAACAGTAGAGTGGTATGCTTTGCGCTCCTCTCGAAATAGATTCTTTGATTTCACTAGTTTTAGCAGTATTACTGATATGTAAATTTTGTTGACCTTTCAGGTGTCAGAAAAGAAGGATCGGGCTTGGTGTGCGTCAAAAGGAAACATCCCATACTTTGAGACTTCTGCTAAGGAGGGAATCAACATCGAAGAAGCATTCCAGTGTATAGCTAAGAATGCCCTCAAGAGCGGAGAGGAGGAAGATATGTAAGTTTTATAATCAATCATCCGCTTGTGATTTGAAATATATCAGATAAACCTATGGTTAACACTGACCTTCACATACATGATTTATACAGAATACAGATACTTCCCAGACACTACTGATGTTGCAAGCAACAGCCAGCAGCATTCAACTGGATGTGAATGTTAATCAAGCCACTGCGGCAAATGTTGATGGCTCATATACGCAATGTTCAGTTCAGTTCTCTTTCTGCAAAGTTGCTCATTACAGTTTCTAGCAAAAAAATCTCGTCTGTTGGTAAATAATTCTATTCAGTTTGTGCTACCAAAAAAGACAGTAAAAGGTTCTTTGCTAACATCGTGTACACATGTATCTGGCAATCTATTGATCAACCGATGTAGATCTGAAAGGAATCTGGCATCAAATGCTGCAGACGATGGAGGATGCAATGCAGCACTATAAGCTCTGTAGAAACGTGATTAGATAAATGCTATGAACAAGAACTCTCAGGTATTTGAACGTAGTTAGCAGGTACTTGATTCAAGTAGTTAAATGTGCAGCGGAATTTATTGTCTAACAATCTTTATATTGATAAATTAGACTCTAACAACATTCAATTAGTACATTGCAATAGAAAAGCTCTAACTATTATATTCATAACGAGTCACTTACATTTGAAGGTCATGTCCCTCAATCTGTAATTCTAAGACATGTCTCTACAACAACTCTTCCCTGAATTGTTTACTGCCTCTTTCACAAGAGATGATTGCTTGAAGCACTTTAGTCTTACATAAGCTTTTTGCTCTTGGTCATCAGATTCTTATCTTGAATCAACAAAAGGCCGAACCTTGTAAAGGTTTCTTTCCTTGTCTTTTATACCTAGCAAGGTGACGGTTGGTCTGGGGTAAATGTCCAGTAACTGCCCTCAACTTCCTTATCCAGGAGATCCATGTGGACACACCTTTTCGTGCTTCACTCCATAACAGCTTTCCTTGATACGAGATCCACGTGTCAATGGCAGTTTGACACTTTAACTGCTCAATCAGTTGGTTAACGTAACCGGCATCCGTCAATTCCCTCTGTGTCCAACACAGGTACATGTCCCTCGTCAAACTCGCTATCTTCGATTCCCTCAGATCATCATTCAGGTACATGATCCTACACACTTAACTTAAAGTATTAGTCGTGTATTGTCATCATCAAAACAACATGGGGTACTTGATCCTCAGGATCTAAAAAGCTCCAGTCTGCCTACAATTCAAGCACAACTGCACAAGCCAATCTCATACAGCTTTGCGCATCTGCTCTAAATATGAATTAAATGGTTTAATTCCAACAGTGAATAAAAGTCATCTAAGGACACACATGAGTTCTAAATTCGAAAGAATTAATACAGTACAATGTACTTCAATTAAGAGGTCCACATTTTTGAAAGGGCAAATTGTGAAAATCATCATCTTTACTTACTCTGTAAAAAGTTATCCTTATATTGACCGGTATTTTTAACTTTCATTGCAAAAAAATCACATTTATCTTTTATTTTGCAAAAAACCACCCACAATTATCTTTTTAAAATATCAGATAATTGTCTTATGAATTAAAATATTTAAAATATATATAGGAATTCTGTTGCAACCCAAAAGACAATGGAAATTAAATGGGAAGATGAAGATGAGTAACACTTTAGAAGTAATTGTGATACATCAATATTAGTATAAATAAGATGTATGACATAAGTATTGAGGAATAAGAAGAAATGAATTAATCTTTTGTCTCCCTTCTCATGTTCTTTCCTTTTCCCAAACCCTAAAATTCTACATCAATTTCTCATCTCCTATTCATCTATTCTCATCTATCCATTCATCTGTTTGTATTATCCGATACAACCATCTTGGTTCGTATCATTTGGTGCTTTCATTGAGAGGAATTCATGGCTGATTATATACCCATATCCGATGCTTTCTATTTTGATGGCAAAAATCCTAATGTATGGATATGCAAAATAGAAAGTTTATTTGGTCAACACAAATTGACCTCGGAACAAAAGCTTACAGTTGTTCACAACTACCTAGTGGAACAAGCTGCTGATTGGTACTATGAGATGTGGCAAAATTGGCAACTAACGACATGAGAAAACATTCTCAAGGATCTCATAGTTCGTTTTGAACCACCCGAGATAACTATTCATCAATTGACACCGGTTGAAATTTTAAACTTGGAAATGATCTCCTCACACCATTCTGACTTGGTCAAATCAAGCACTATCATAGATAGTGATTTTAAGGAGAATATGACGAGTATTTACATTCTAAGGAGTTTGAGTTTGATAACGTGGACAACAAAGGATTCAAAGCACACAAAATTTTCAAATGTACACGCTCCACCATTTTCCTCACTAGTCTTTATTGGAATTGATAAGTGTCCCTATGCTGATGGCTACACTAATCAACTTGGTTTGTTCTCGCTACCTCGGCCACCGGAAACTACAAACCTTGAGGACAAGGTTTATTTCAAGAGGGGAGGAATGTTGCAACCCAAAAGACAATGGAAATTAAATGGGAAGATGAAGATGAGTAACACTTTAGAAGTAATTGTGATACATCAATATTAGTATAAATAAGATGTATGACATAAGTATTGAGGAATAAGAAGAAATGAATTAATCTTTTGTCTCCCTTCTCATGTTCTTTCCTTTTCCCAAACCCTAAAATTCTACATCAATTTCTCATCTCCTATTCATCTATTCTCATCTATCCATTCATCTGTTTGTATTATCCGATACAACCATCTTGGTTCGTATCAAATTCACTTGTTTTAAAAAAATATTTTTAAGAATTCGCTCATATTTAGTAATTTACCCTAGATATAAGCTAAAATATAATAGAAGTAAGTGAGTGGAATATAAAAAAAAATTAAATAAATATGTAGAAAAATAATTAATCTCATATATATAAAAAAATATCATACACCCGTATGAGTGCCTTCCTGAAAATACTTTCAAAATATTTAGATAATACTAACGTAACGATTTCATATTTTTAAAGTATGAGTGTATATCAAAAAATATTTTTAGTACTATATTTATCCCATGTTGTGCGTCCCAATTTTTAAATATGAGTGAATTCTTATATATTTTTTAAATATTTTAATTCATAAACAAATTGAAATTTTATATTGATATTTTAAAAGAACTTTTACAACAATGAGTGGTTTTCTGCAAAAATAAAAAATTCACAATAGGGATGGTTTATTGTAAAAGACAAACGGAAATGCGAGTAGTTTTCTGCAAAGTAAAAGATATTGATGATTATTTGCAATGAAAGTTAAAGATACGGATGATTACTACAAAAATAAGAGTTATTTTCTGCAAAGTGGGTAAAGATAAATATGATTTTTCGTAAGTTGCCCTTTAAAAAATTGAAAACTAATTGATTTTACAGACAATCATCGATTTAAGCCATGTGCAAAATGTGAGCTTTATTTTTCCTATAAGTGTATAGTCTTCCATTAGTTATATCATTGGAAAATTTGAAGATTGAATTTCTCGGATGGTTTCTTTCATTAATTATTGTGGGCATTTCATGTAAGCCAAAAAAACTCTTATATATTTTCCTAGAAATTTCATTAGATCAATCTTTTAAGTAATTTTGCAGTTAGTATCATGAAGTTGCATTAAATATTTTACAGTGCAACTTGGTGATGCCAATGAAGTTGATAATATAAATATTGCATCCGAAACAAACATAGTGCAAATGCAAATATTTACCGCCTAAATTCTATTGCATCATCATTAACGCCACCTCCGCCACCATCACCACGGTCACATCCACGAACAGAAACAAGAATATGAATAGAGCTAAATGAAGTTTATGAACGAATGAGGAAGAGGATAAGAGAGGGATGCTCTTTTGAAACCCTTACTATAGAGTGAGACCCTGAGACCCCATCATGGCCGTTGATTTGGTTTGCTTTTGGGGTCTGGATTGTGCTACGTAGAGGTGAGATAAATTCGAAATCGGAGGTGAGAGAAATTGCTGCTTTCGTTCTTGAAATTGATGCGGTACAGACAACAAAATGTTCTTGTTAACTTCTGGGCCGAGCAAAATTGTCCTCGACCGAGTAAAATTCTTTTGATCTCTTCAAGTGTAATCCTCTGTTTAGTTCGGCCGCGCACATTCTTCATAGGCCGAACAGATCATGCTGCGTGGCATCCGAGGAGAGTATACACTTCAGGTCGGTCGAGCAACCTTTGCATGGGTATTTCTGCTCGGCTGAGGTGATCCGTGGTCATTTTGGCTCAGATTCCTCGGCTGACTTGACCTTCTAGGACTTGCTCGGTTGGCTTCATTTTTGCTCGCGAGAGTAGAATCTCCTCTTGGGCAACTTGACTTGTATTTTCATCCTTTTTGCTCCATTTTTTGTTTTGTATTCTCTTTGATAAAGTTTGAATAAAATCTACATAAAACACAAAAAAGTATCAAATTCTTCACAAAATAATCGAAAACTAGCAAGAGTCAAGCACAGGAAGTGTACAAATACTTGCAAATTTGCACACTTATCACAACCTTAGTAACAATACCAAGCAACTTACAGACCTATGACTTGAGGAAACAGTTATGATATCATACACTTGATAGATTTGTGATGCACCGTTTTGACGACCTTATTTACAAACTAATATTAGTAATCCAAACATAACAGACTGGAGTAGTAGTGGAAAGTAAGGGATGCTTCAGCTCATCATTTCTACCTGTTCAACAGGACCCAATCATAAACTCCTCGTCCTCAGTTATCTTTGACCACAGATAGACTGGAAGGGGTAGAAGTGGCGTCCAATTAACTCCGTGAGCCTATTCTCCTCAAGATATTCCAGCTGATCCTCTTTCAGGTGAAGACTGACTTTTGTTCCTCTAGTTAATGTCTCATGAAAGTCCCTTTTGATACTGAAAAGTCCATTGGTAAAACCCTCCCAGACCAAGTGAACATCAGAGTCATGCTTGGTTGACACAACAACCCTATCAGCAACGGTATAGGCAGAGTAGCAGCAAGCAGGTCATCGTCGTCTGTGCGGAGACTTGTTGGGCTTATTATTTTCAATTTTAATTTTGATAATATTATTAATAAATATTATTAATAAATATTAATAATAAATATTATTATACTTATTATTTATGAATAGTGCTTAGCTCATGTGTTAGTTCATTGGTGCATTGTGCAAATGAAAGACTAATGAATATGTCCAACCCACCTAATGGGTGTAATTAGTGCTTGAGTTGGACCTTCCCTTACAACGAGCTAAGCCACTATTCATTAGTCATCTATTTCATAACGCACCCATGGAATAATACATGGGTTAAGCACAATTCATAAATAATAAATATAATATTATTTAATAAAAATTATCAAAATTAAATTTTATATTTTGTAATTTCTTATTATAATTAGAATATCTTAATATTTATAATTGAAATCTATATATATATAAAATGAATTTATTATAATTTATTAAAATGGTAAAATATGCTCTCTTGATAATACCACTCCCTCTGTCCTGAAATGTTCTACCTGTTTTCTTTTTGGTGTTCTCTTTTGTTATATCTGTTTCTGTAAATGAAAGTGTTTTCTTACTTTATACTCTCTAAACATACTCTCTTTCTTATTTTATTCTTCACTCACTCACTTTTATTATATTTCCTCTCTCGCATATTCACTGTTCTTTAACTCACGTGCCGATTTCCAAACAAGTAGAACAAACTAGGACGGAGGGTAATTTTTAATTATATTTTGTATATTTTAAATAAATTATATTAATATAATATTAATGATCAGGCCTTTTCATTGAGTCTTCCAAAGACCAGGTCATCGTCTGGATGGACCTTCGGGAGGTTCAACCAAATGCTTGTCCATTAGTGCATTGCAAGGAAGGACTTATCTATAGTCCGACCCAACAGAAGGATCATGAATGTTAGTGCCTAAGACAAAATATCCTTGCCACTTTACCATTTTACCTTCATTCTAATCTTAATTACTCTCAAACCATTAACTCATTTGTACATTATTTAATTGTATTTAATATTTTTAATTCTTACTTTTTTATAATATTTCAATTATTAATATTGTTTCAATTTTTAAATACTAAACTATCGACAAAAACCTAAGAACCCCGAATGGACCTGATATTTTATTCAGTGTGTGTACAGAGGGATGATAGGTTCACTCTTATATCTTACAGCCAATAGACCTGATATTTTATTCAGTGTGTGTTTGTGTGCCAGGTTTCAAAGTGACCCAAGGGAGACACACATCAAGGCTGTAAAAAGGATTCTGAGATACCTGAGAGGGGCAGACGACTTGTGCCTATGAAAATCGACATCAGGAATGGCACAGTTCTTAGGATCATCACTGATATCATGGGGATCGAAGAAACAAAATTCGGTCGCACTCTCAACCGCGGAAGCCGAGTATGTAGCTAGTGCCGCTTGTTGTGCACAATTACTATGGTTGATGCAACAGCTAAGCGACTATGGAGTTGAGGTTAAGTGTTCGACCATATTCTGTGATAATACCAGTACTATTTGCATATCAAAAGATCCAGTGCACTTTTCACGTACTAAACATATTGAGATAAGATACCACTTCTTACGTGACTGTGTTGAAAAAGGGTTAATCAGGATGGAGCACTGCCCAACGGAACGACAAGTAGCAGACATCTTTACTAAGGCATTGCACAGAGAACCCTTCGAGAGACAACGCTTAGAACTTGGTATGATTTCTCTAAACTAGCTGTATCAAGCCGTGCATGATATTTTCCTCGATGATTGACTATGTTGGCATGCACACAAAGCTTGATTTCAACTTTGCATTATCATGAGCACGCTTGATTGATTGATACTGATGCATATTATATGTCATCATTCACACTAGTTTTGATATGAAATAGTAGCTGTTAATGTCATGCAAGCAATTTTTCTTGTCTAGCCTATGTGAAGAACATCATATTTTGAACCCTCATTACAAGCTTATATGTTCTTCCAAACTAACCCTAGCCGCACACACTTATGAGTTCCAACTGCCACTTGTTTTTTTGGAACTAGAATACACGATATGTCATATTTATTGCTTTGATTGAGTGTTGCATACTTGAATCCTTATGATTATACCGTGCAACACACTCCTCCAACCATGATACAAAGCTGGGTTAGTGGAAGTTGTGGCCCAATCGGATGAGGTGATTAATAAGGTAATTAATGAGGTGGATATCTGAGTATTAAATGCGCCGACCAAAAAGGCAACTAGCAGGTAAATGTTTCCAATTTAAATGCGCCGACCAAAAAGGCAACTAGCAGGTAAGAACCCCGAATGGCGGCCAGACCACTGGAAGCGTATCAAGAGTTGCAACCTCATTATCATCATGCATCAACCATTTCAAAATAGTAGCCTTTACGGTATTTTTATTTCCGCGTATCCCTTTTTATCTATTTTCACAAAAATTGTTTTTTCAGAACCTAAAGACTAATGTATTGTAAAATGGCCGTTTTACTCTTCCAATTTCAAAATGTCGAATATTTCAGGAGGAATGGGATCCCATGCAGCCTGCAGCTACATGCAGACAACATTTAATATAATGTACAAAGAGTTCATTTAACTCAATCTTGGATTTTAGATTTAATAAATAAATTTAACCTATGACTGTAGGCTGCATAGAATACGGGTCCATTTCAGGATGAAAAGAATAATTCTAATGCGTAAATAAAAGGAGTAGGTGAAAGTCAAATACAAGTTGGCTGCGAATATGAAAACAGAGTCGCGGTCGTGGTAAATCAGGTGGTCACCGCAATGCCTTCCAGGAGAAGGACGTTTTTGAAGGTCTTGTTTCAGTTGAGACTGTATCTGGGTCGGATTCGAATCGGTATTTCGGTGAATTGTGTCAGCTGAGAACCCTTGATTAACAAAGTTGCAAAATTTAGCGTGTTGAATTGGGTTCAAGATTTAGGCTTTCTTTTGTAGTTAGGAGAGATTGGATTTTCAATTTGGGGCCTGTTTTTTGTGCTTCTATTCATTTTGGAATAAGCTGTTGTTGAATTGGGGTTTTTTTTACAGAGTGGGGAAAACTCCTTTGATGAACCAGCATCCTTTGCTTGCTTTGTAGATTTTTTAGTTTTTCGTTATATGGAGTTTCTTGGATTTCACTGTTTTGTATTGCTAAATTTTACTTGATTGAAACAAGTGTCATCTGACTAATCTGATGTGCTTATCAAAGTCGTGTTTAATTTCACTTGATTTAGGCAATGTTGTTGTTCTTTAAGATAATAATTTTAGATTTGTTAATAAAAAAATTCAGCAATCAGTATAAGGCAACCATTGGGGCGGATTTTTTGACAAAGGAAGTCCAGTTTTAAGACAGGCTCTTCATATTGCAAGTAAGTTTATGGGTACTAGTGTGAGACCTTGCCCGTTAGGTACTAATGTGGTCATGGTTTGCTTGGTCAAAGTTTTCTGCTTCATTTTTCTTCTTGTAAAACCAAATGTCTTTTTCATTTAATACATATAGTGATAACTGTTAAGTAAGGGGATTAGTGGACTCTTCATTTTGTAAAACTCAATAAAATGTTTTCTGAATGATTTTCTTAGTTTTATTAAAAGCCTTTTTAGCAATGCTTTTAGTTCAATGGCTGAGCTTCCTTTAGGAAGCTGTTAGCACTTAGTGATAGGATGAATAATATTTAGCATGAATTATGCACTGAGTGCATTACAGTATTTATACAATGAAGGATAAAGATGGGAGGAGAAACGAGTGGACAGTAAGAGTAATGAGAGAATACAGAGTGAATATAGAGTGTCTAGATATTATCTCCAATACCCCCGTCAAGCGAGACGTGGGTCTAGAGCACACACAAAGCTTGGATCGAAGAAAAGCAAAGGCAGGTCGAGGAAGGGACTTTGTAAAAATGTCAGCAAGCTGGAGCTGGGACGGCACAAAGCGAGTGTCAAGCTGACCAGTGGACACAAGCTCTCGAACAAAATGGCAATCAATGTCTAAGTGTTTGACCCTCTTATGAGCAACTGGATTCTGACTGATGAAGATTGCACTTTTATTATCATATAAGAGGAGTGGCCGACTAAGAGGAACGCATTTCAGTTCGCGAAGAAGATTAACAAGACCGATAACTTCGGATGCAGTGTCAGCCAACGCTCGATATTCAAATTCACAACTGGAACGAGACACAGTAGGCTGCTTTTTCGCACTCCATGAAACTAGATTATGTCCAAGAAAAATGGCGTATCCAAATTTTGAGCGACGAGTATCAACGCAGCGTGCCCAGTCAGCATCAGAGTAGGCCACAATGGATGGGTTTGAGGACCGAATAAAGGAGAGTCCCAAGTGTAAGGTACCTTTAACATAGCAAAGGATCCTCTTGACTGCCGTGAAATGATCAACTGTAGGTGCCTGAATAAATTGACTGATAACATTTACAGAGTAGGATATATCCGGCCTAGTAATGGTAAGATATTGCAGAGCACCAACTAGAGAGCGATAAAGCATAGGATCATCAATTTTAGGTCCGTTTACTGAAAAAGATTGTCCAGATGCCACGGAATTGGAACAGGTTTGGACTCAAGAAGGCCGACACGATTTAAAATGTCATGAGCGTACTTGGTTTGCCCCACAAAGAGACCAGTAGGTGTTCGAGTAACTTCCAATCCAAGAAAATAAGTAAGAATACCTAGATCTTTAACTGCAAATTCCTTATGAGTCCGAGCTATAAACCTTTGTAGCAAATCAGGATGAGAGCCCGTGACAATAATGTCATCAACATAAAGAAGCAGAAAAATAACAGTCGAGCCTCGATGAAAATAAAACAGGGAAGGATCCGAACGACTCGTATGAAAGCCAAGCGAATGAAGATAAGAACTAAAGCGCTGAAACCAGGCTAGTGGCGCTTGTCTAAGACCACACAAGGCTTTCTTTAACCGACAGACATGATTCGGAAAACGAGTATCAACAAAGCCTGGTGGCTGGGCCATGTAAACCGGTTGGTCTAGAATACCATTTAAAAAGGCATTCTTTACATCAAGTTGATGAAGTGCCCATTGAAACTGAACAGATAAAGCAAGAATTACCCGAATTGTAGAGGATTTGACCACTGGACTAAAAGTGTGATGAAAATCAAAACCTGGTATTTGGCTGAAACCCTGGGCAACTATTCGTGCTTTGTAGCGCTCAACCGAAACATCAGCACGAAATTTGGTGCGGAAAACCCATTTGGATCCAACAATGTTTGTGTTGCTCGGAGGAGGGACAAGTTCTCATGTGTGATTTGAATGGAGAACATCAATTTCCTCTTGCATAGCAGCGAGCCAGTGTGGAAATTTGAGAGCAAATTTGAAGCCACAGGTTCCTTGGAATTTACCAGAGAAGTTAAGAGCAAAGAATCAATAGAGAGACGAGATGTTTCGTTTTAAATATTCCCGACTTTGATCGAGTAACCATAGGATGTGACGAGGCAGTAGGTGTAGAGGGATCGGCCGAAGAAGGAACCATCGCAACTGGAGGAGGAACGGAAGAAACAGCCGGCGCAGGAGGCGGTGTAGTCGAGACCGTAGTCGGTATTGTATGATGACGTTCAGGGCTAGGGTTGGATTCTGGGGGATCAAGCCCAATGCATGGATGACAGCCCAAAATAGATGAAGGATGAACAGGATTTGAAGTGGAAGATGGGCTTGATTGGGCCTCCCAATAGGTAAGGTAGTCCAAATTGGAGGGACTGGTAGAGTCAGCAGGCTGTGCTGCAAATGGAAAATACAATTCATCAAACTGAGCATGACGTGTAACAAAAACACGTGAACTGCTCGGATCGTAGCACCGAAAGCCTTTATACATACTGTTGTAACCCAAGAAAATGCATGAACAACTCCAGGGTGCTAGTTTATTAGGTGCATAATCCCGAAGATAAGGAAACACCCGACATCAAAAAATGTATTGACCATATTCTTTGAGCTGGATCCGAAGACTATGTCGTCTACATAAATCTGAGCTATAATGAAGTGCTTCTGATCATGCCTTACGAACAGAGTTGTATCTACTCCCCCTCGCTCATAGCCATGGTTGACCAGGAAGGCTGTAAGACGGTCATACCATGCTCTGGGCGCTTACTTTAGACCATACAACGCTTTCTTCAGCTTGTAGACATGATTAGGGTACTTGGGATCTGTGAACCCTTTAGGTTGTTCAATATAAACCTCTTCGTTCAGATAGCCATTCAGAAAGGCACTCTTCACATCCATCTGGTACAGTGTGAAGTTCAGGTGGCAGGCTAAGGCTAGCAGCAGTCGGATTGCTTCAAGGCGTGCAACTGGTGCGAAAGTCTCATCGAAGTCTATTCCTTCTACTTGTGTATGCCCTTGAGCTACAAGTCTCGCCTTGTTCCTGGTGATGTTGCCTTTCTCATCAGTCTTATTCTTAAAGATCCACTTAGTTCCGATGATGTTAGCATCTGTAGGTTTAGGCACCAGATCCCATACTTCGTTTCTGGTGAATTCAGCCAACTCCTCTTGCATAGCAATAATCCAGTGTTCATCAAGCAGGGCCTCCTTGATATTCTTTGGTTCTACAGTAGATAGAAAGCATGTGGACATAAGACAGATCAAACCTGCAAGCTCCTTGAAGTTGATCTTCTTTTTCCTTGTCTGAATCCCGTCTGTAGCTTCTCCAATTACTTCAGTAGCTGGATGGTACTTCTGAATTCTTTTAGATGGATTCAGTGTAGCAGGTGGTGCTTCTTCATCTTTCTCTTCTACTGGTTCAGACTGTGAGTCAGAGGATGTGGCTGTACTGTCTGCAGTTACAACATCAGTTGGTCTGGATTCAGCACTAGGAACTTCTTCAGTTTGATCATTATCCTCTGAGTCCTCTGTATCTTTCACTGCCACATTATAGGACTACATCACTGTTTTGGTACGGTAATTGAAGACGCGATAAGCTTTGCTGTTCTCCGAGTATCCTATGAACATTCCTTCATCGCTCTTGGGGTCCAGCTTCTATTAATATTCACGATCACGAAGGATGTAGCAAGTGCTCCCGAATATGTGAAAGTACTTCACAGACGGCTTTCGGTCATTCTAGATCTCATAGCAGGTCTTATCTGTACCAGGTCGTATAGTGACTCGATTTGTGATGTAGCAAGCTGTGCTCATTGCTTCAGCCCAGAACCTTGGTGGAACATTCTTTGAGTGAATCATGACTCTGATCATCTCCTGCAGACTCCGATTCTTGCGTTCTGCAACTACATTCTGTTGGGGTGTGATAGGTGCAGAGTACTGATGCTTGATTCCATGTTGCGTGCAGAATTCTGTTAGCTGAGTGTTCTCGAACTCTTTGCCATGATCACTTCTGATTGCCTTCAATTTATGTTCCTTCTCTGTCTGCAGCTGAACTATCAGGGCTTGAATATCTTCTACAACACTAGCTTTGTCTCTCAGAAACCTAGTCCATGTGTACCTCGAAAAGTCATCTACACATACTCTAGAGCATACCTCTTCCCTCCAATACTTTCTGTAGGCATTGGACCCATTAGATCCATATGCATTAGTTCCAGAATCCTCTTAGTGCTGACTGCATCAGTTGCCTTGTGTGAGGACTTGACCTGTTTTCCAATTTGGCGGTCTCCACAAATCAATTCTGGATTTCCTGAGAGTCTGGGCATGCCTTGTACAACTTCCTCGTTCGCCAGTTTCATCAGGTTCTTCAGATTCAAATGTCCAACTTTCTTGTGCCACCGGACTAGCTCAACTTGCTTGCTGATCATGTCGAAAATAATCTATTTTAGCTTATTTTTGCTTAAAGTCGATAAAATTACCTGAAAAGTGAAAATACACTAAAACAAGTAATTTGATATTAGAAATTATTAAATAATAATGATTTAGTACAATGATAGATCAATACGCCCTATCAGATGCACATGGACGAAATTATCTCGCATGAGGATAACTTAACATTAGAGGAGGAATGTATTTCTCAAAGCTGAACTTATTTATGTTCATTGTTCAAGCTGAATTTAATTTATATCAATTGTTGTTTTAGTAGTTTGAATGCGTGCAGTACTGAAATATCATTTTATAGTAACTTCAGCTTGAATATGGTGCAATTTCATAGTTTATAGCAATGCTCCATTTCGTGCAATGTTCTTGTTTTATTTTTAGTGCAATATATATTTTTTGATGTGATTTAGTGCAATTTTATGGAGGCAATGTGGCATGGCTGCAATATTTGAATCTGTTTCGGTTTGGACTTCCATTTTCATTTTTCAGTGTAATGTTTCAATATGTTGGATAAAGGATATTAGATACCTAGATGAAATCATGGAAATGGAACATTGCACATTTTGAATTCCAATTTCAGTTTCGGGTTGCCTTGATCAGTTAAATGGAGCAACTTCATTTAGAAATTTAAATCCATTGCATGTTTTAAAATTGTAGAAGAACTAGAAGAAACGAGAGCAACACCGATAAGCCATAAAATGTCAACTTAAAATGTTTGGGAATACGGGTTGTTTGCACTTTAATATCTACTAGCTATCCGTGCACAGTAAAACCTGTGCATAAATAAGTTATGCAATTTGGTTTTCTATTCTCTTATGCAGGACTCTTGATGTTGAAAGAGTAACAGAAATGAAAGAAAATAAGATTTTTTTTCATGAAACATGGAAACTGAACATACCAAGACGTTTGTACCTTGAAATCCCCAAACAAAACTTGAACTACACATGAAATTATAAAAATGACTAAGAAACTATGGCAACTTTTGTACATGTTAAGTCCAATTCATTGGTAATGGCCAGGAATGGATGATGCCACAAAGGACAGCAGAATGCTCTTTATAAATCAAACCAGAAGAGGTGAAAGGCACTTAATAAACAGAAGCAGTTGTTATTTTTCTACTTCTTTAAATACTTTGTCGCCATAATTAAGAAATCTCACAGTATGTCGAATGGAGTAATTGCTAACCTTCATCCCTGCAAATACTCCCCCTTGAAGTAGCTTCTAGATTTTGTCTTTGAATTGGAAGTTAAAACACTGAAGAAACAGAGATAGTTGTTGCTTTGAAGATTCTGAGAACTTAGTATGGAATATGAAATCTAAAAACTTTGTAAGCTTTTTTGAAATATTTTTCTCTTTCCCTTTTAGTACAGTTTAGTCCTAATTTGGGTAACCAGTTTGAATCAGTCCCGGTTTTTACACAACTGTACCGGTACGGGAATGTAAAACTCTTTTCCCGAAATCTAGTACGGGTAACAAATATCATGAAAATCACAGGTACCAGTACCACTTTCACCGTTCCTCGG
>QZGG01003420.1:0-23849 GCA_006409495.1 Sedum album | reverse complement strand
GCCTCGCCTTCCCCTTTTGCGCGCGTTGCCCCGCCCTCTCTCGTTGCCCGGTTCTCTCCCTCTGCCCTTTCTCCCCGCCTTTCTTTCGCCCCCGCCTCCGTTTTTTCCTCTTTTCGGCTGGTCCCTCTTTCTCCGCCCCTGGCGTGTGCCTCCCCTCCTGTTTGCCTTGCCCTTGCGCTCCTGCTGCCCGTTCTTCCCTTCTGCCTCCGCTCGCTTCCGCTCTGCCCGCGGTTGCCCCTCCGTTCTTTCCCCTGGCCTCTTTCTCCCTCTGTTCGCGGTGTTCCCGCCCTGTCCGCGCTCGCCTCCCCGCTCTCCGCCCGCCTGGCTCGGCTCGCCTTGGCCCTGGCCCTCTTTGTCCCCGTTCTCCGTTTCGTCCCCCTTTGTGGCGCCTCCTTCGGTCTGCCTCTGTTCGCTCCCTGTGCCTCGCTTGGTGCCCTCGTGTCTCTCTCCCCCCGCCTGTTTTTTTTTCCCGCCGCCCCCCTCCCTCTTTTGTTGCGCTGCCCCGCTCTTGCGGCCTTGTCCCTCCGTCCCTTCGCCTTCTTGCTCCGGGCCTTTTCCCCTCCCGGGGCCTCTTTTGTTCCCCTCGCCGCCGCCGTGCTGTCGCTTCTTCCGCCTCGCCGTCGCTTTGCTTTCTCCCCGCCGCTCTCCCTGCCCTTCCCTGCCCTGGTTTCCCGGGCTTCCGCCCCTTGTCTTGCTCGTGGGCTCTCCTTGCCCCTCGGCCTCCGTGTTCTCCCCGGCGTTCCTGCGCTTCTTTCTCGTCTGGCCTGCGTCCCTCCTCCCTTTGGTCTCTTCTTGCCCCCCTGGTGCTCTTGTTCCTCCCTTGCTCCCTCCTTTCGCTTTTTGCGCCGTCTCCTGCTCCTCCCTCCGCCGGGTTTCCCTTTTTTCCCCTGCCCGCTTTGCCGCCCTCTTGCTTCTCCCCCTGCTTGCCGCGTTGCTCCTGCGGCCCTTTCCCTTCCTCGCTGTGGCTCTCGGCCCTCTGCCCGGGGCTCTTCCCGCCCTCCCCCCGCCCCCGGCCGTGCGTTCGCCCCCCGCGCCGCCCCTTCGCCCCTCTTTTTTGTCGCGCCCTTCCGCCCCTCCCTCGCCTCTTGCTTCCGTCGTCCTCGCTCGCCCCCTCCTTGCCCCTGGCTCTTCTGCTCCGCCCCGCCCTGTTCCCCTGTTCCTGGCCCTTTTTGCTCCCTTGGCCCCTTTGTCTCTCTCTGCCTTCGGCTCCCGCTTCCTGGCTCTCTCGGTTCGCGCCCTCCCCTCCGCGGGTCGCCCCTTTCTTCTGCCTCTTTTTCCCTTCGCTCCCTGTTGGTTGCTCGTCTCTTTCCTTCGCGTTCTCTGCTTCCGCGTCTCCTTTCCTCTTTGCTCCCTTTGCCTTCCCTCTTCGCCGTTGCGCTCGGCTCTCTTCCTTCCCCCGCCTGGCTTCCCTCCTTTCTTCTGTCCTCCTCGGTGCTCTCTTGGCTTTGCCTCCGCTTTTGCCTCCCTCTCGCTTGCTTGCCTGCCTCCCTTCTGTTGTTGCTCGCCCTCTCCCTCTTTTTGGTTTTGGCTCTTCCCTCCTTCCCGCCGGCGCTCCGGCCCCTTTTTTTCTCCTCCTTCGCTCCCCGCGTCCTTCTCTTCCTCCCCCTCGGCGGTCGCCCCCTCCGCTTTCTTTTTCGCTTCCTCCCTGGCCTCCTTCCCGCCTTGGTTTTGCTCCCCCGTCGGCCTCCCTCGCCCGGCCCCTCCTTCTGCTCCCCCCGCTCTGGCTCGGTTCTTGCTCGCGTGCTCGCTCTGCCTTTTCGTGCCCTCTCTCTTCTGCTTCCCCTCGTGGCGTCCCGCGTCTCCCCCCTGTTCCGGTCCTGGCCTCGCTGCCTCCTCCCCCTGGCTTTTTGTTCCCGCCTGCCCTCTTCTTGGCCCTGTCCCTCTCCGCTTCGTCCTTCGGCCCCTCTCCCTCCCGGCTCTGCTGCCCTCCGCTGCCTTGCGCCCGTCTTTTGTCCCTCCGTCCTTCTCTTGCCTCTCTTCCCCTTTCTTTCTTTTCCGCTCGCCTGGCCGGGCCCCCGCCGGCTCTTGTTCTTTCTTCCCCCCTTTCTGCTCTTTCGTGGCCCTCTCCGTCGGCTTCGCCCCCGCTGCCGTTCTGCCCCTCTGTCCGCGCCCCCGCCCGCCTGGCTCTTGTCGGCTTCCCCCCTTCTTCGCTTTCTTCCGGCCGCCGCTGCTTCTTCCTCTGCTTCTCCCGTTCCGTGCCTCGCCGGGCCCTTGCGGCCTCTCCCGCCCGGCCTTTCGGGCCTCGGTCTGCTTCTCTCTCTGTTCGTTCCGTTTGCCGCCCGGCCGGCTCCCCCGCCTCGCTCTTTCTTTTCGTTGGTGCCTCTCTCTTTGCTTGCTCCTGTGTGCTCTTCCGCCTCCTCCTTCCTCCTGGCCTCGCCCTGCTCTCTCGCTGGCTCCGCCGCTCCTTTCCCTTGTCTCGCCTTCGTTCCTTGCCCGCCCCTCGCTCTTGTGGCCTCCTCTTGCCTCTTTGCTGCGCCCTTCTGTCCCTTGCTCCCCCCCGCTCCTTGTTTCCCCCCCCCTTGTCTCCCCCGCCCCTTCTCTCTCGCTCCGTTCCTCCCCCCCCGCTTCGTGCGGCTTCTTCCCCCCCTCCCGCCGCTCTTGTCGGCCTTGCCCCTCTGCCTCGCGCCCCTTTTGCCCCGCCTCGCCCCTTGTTTCTCGCGCCGCGCTGGGCCCTGTGCTCCCTCTCCTTTGCTTGCCTCGTTGCCCCCGCTCCTTGTTGTTTGCCGCCCCCCCTTCCTTGGTTTTTTTTCCCCCCGCCGCCCTGCGCTCCCCTCCCGTGTTTCCCTCCGCTTTCGCCTCGCTGTCCCGCCTTCCCGTTGCTTCTGTTTCGCCTCTTCCTCGGCGCCCGCCGCTCCCCCTTCCCCTCCTGGTCCTTGCGGCTCGGCTCCTCCCTCGCCTCTCCCCTCCCCCTCTTTGCTCTCTTTCTCTTTGCCTGCGCTCTCCTTCCCGCGCCGGTTTCCTTCGCTCTCTTCCCCTCGCCTCCCTCTTTTTTCCGCTCCCGTTCCTCCCCCCCGCCCCCCCCGTTCGCTTCCGGCCTGCTCCCCTTTTTCGTTCTTGGGCGCCCCCCGTCCTCTCTTTCGGCTCCGGCCCCCTCTCCGCGCTCTTTTTTCCTTTTGGCCGCTCCCGGCGCGCCCCCTCCCCTCTTGCTCTTGGCCGCCCCCCGCTTCTTCCCTGTCTCCTTTCTGGGTCCCCTGGCCTTCCTCGGTCTCGGCCGCCGCCCTGTCCCCTCGCTCTTTTTTCTTTCGCCCTCTTTCGCTTGTTCCTCCGCTCTCTCCGGCCGCTCCTCCCCTCGTCCTCCCCCCTTGCTCGTGCCCTCTCGCTTGCTTGTTGCCCCTGTGCCTTGCGTGCCCGTCGGCTCCTCCCCTTCGGGGGTCCCGCGTTTTCGCCCCCGCTCTTGGTGGCCCCCTGTGCCTGCCCGCTCCCCTGCCTTGCCTTGGGTCCCTGCCTCTCCGCCCGCGTGCGCCTTCTTGCTCTCTCTCCTCTCTCTCTCCCTTCGCCCCTCCCGGCTTTGCCTTGCTGTCCCTCCCTGCTTCCTCCTCCTTTCCTTGCTTTCTCCTCCCGCTTTCCTTTCCCTTGGCCTTTGGTTCTTCCCCTGTCCGCCGCTCCCCGCTCCGCCTCCCTGGCTGCCTGGTTCCCGCGCCCCCTCCTCCTTGGCGCCTTCGTCGGTTCCCTTCCTCCTGGCTGCCCGCCCCTGGGCCCTCCCCTCCGTCTCTTGGCCTTGGCTCGTTCTCCCTGGCCTCTCCTCCTCCTCCCTCCCGCCTTGGTGTGGTCTCTTCCTCTGCTCCCCTCTGCCCCGTCCGCCCTCGCCTTCTTCTTGCGCCTCGCCCTCCTCGGGCCGCCCCTCGCTTTCTGGCTGGCCTCCCCTCTGCCGTCTTTCCCGCCCCGTCTTCGGTTCTTGGGGCCCTCCCTCTCCTTCTCCTGTCGCCTCCGGCTCCCTCGGCCCGCCTCCCGCCTTGGGTCGCCCTCTTTTTTGGTGTCCCGGTCCTCGCTCTGCCTCGTCCTCGCCTCCCGGGCCCGGGTCGCCGCCTGGGCCCTGTTCTGGGCCCTCCCCTGCCTTCCCCCGTCTGCTCCTTCCGCTTCCCCCGGGTTCTTCTCTTCCCCCTTCGCCCGCCCGCCCTTCCCTTCCCTCCCCTCCTTCCTCGCCTGGCGCTCCCTTTCTCCCCCCTTCTCCCCGCGCCCCCGCCCGGCGCCGTCGCCCGTCCCGTGCCTCCCTCCGCCCCCCCTTTGCTCTCTGGCCCGCCTCCTTGTGGCCCCGGCCGTCCTGCCCGCGGGCTCCTTCCCGCCGGGCCTCGCGGGGGCGGTCCTCCCGTTTCTCTCGTCCCTCGCTTTTCGCCGGCCTCCCCCGCCTCTCTGGTCGCCTCCTCCCCCTCGCCTCCGCCCCTCCTCGCCCTGCCTCCCTTTGTCTCCTCCCCTCTGGGGCTGGTGCGCCGCGCTCTCTTTTCCCTCCCCGCGGGGCTCTCCTTGGCGCTCCCCTTGTTTCTGGTCCCGCCGTTCCTCTCCCCTGGGCCCTGCCCTCCCTTTGCGTGCGGTTTGCCCTCTTGCTTTCCGTCCTTGGCCGTCCCCCTTCGGTTTCCGCCGCCCCCTCGCCCTCGCTCCCTGCTCCCTTTGCGTCCCTCTCCCGGCTCGCCCTCCCGCCCCCTGCCGCGTCCCGGCCGCCCGTGCTTGCGTTCCGTCGTTCCTCCTCTCCCCTTCTTGCCTCTCCCGCTCTCGTCCTCTGGCGCCGCCCCCTTGTTTCCCGCCCCGCCCGCCCCCGCCGCGCCCCGCGCGGCCGGGTTCTTCCCCTTTCCTTTGCTGGTCCGCGGCGCCTTGCCCGCTCCGCCGTGGTCCTTCTCCCCCTTCCCCGGGGGCCCCTCGCGCTGTCTCCTCCGTTCCCCGTCCTCTGTGGCCGTCTCCCCGTCCTTTCCTCGCGTCCTTCGGTCTGCCTGCTCCCTGCCGCCCCTCCGCCCGCTGCCGGCCCGGGCCGCCCTCGGCTCTCGCCGCTCCTCCGCTGCGTGCTTCGGCCGCTTTGGCTTCCTCTCTTCTCTCTCCCTTCCTGGGGTCCTTCCTTGTCCGCTCTCTCTCCGCTCCCTCTGTCTCGCTCTCCTCCTCTCCCTCCCGCCCGCCGTCTGCTTTGGCCGCCGCTTGTCCCGTTTGGGCCGGGGTTTTTTGCTTGCTCCCCCGCCGCCTCTCCTTCCCCCGCTCTGCCCTTCGGCCCCGCCCTCCCTCCCTCGCCCTTCCCCTTGGCCCGGGTGGCCCCTTCGCTCGCGCCGCGGGTGCTGTCGCGCCCCTGCTTGCCCCGCGGGGCCCTCGGCCCCTTCCCCTTCCCTTCTGGGGCGGTCCGTTTGCTCTCCCCCCCTGCTCCGCCCCCGTCGGCCCGGTGGGGCCTGTTGGCGTGCCCCCGCCCGTTTGGGTCGCGCCGGCTCTCCGCGTTGGCTCGGTCCGCGTCCTGTCGTCCGCGGCGTCGTTCTGCCCCCTGTCGCCCCTCCCCTGGGGGTGGTGCCGGGCGGGCCCCCTTGGTCGCCCCGCCCCCCCCCCTTGGGGTTCTCCTGCCCTTGGCCGCCGCCGTCGCCCCCGGCCTCCCTCTCGTGCTCCTTTGCTTCTTCGTCGCCGTCGTCCCTCGCCGTTGTTTCTTCGTCTTTCCCCTTTCCCCCCTCCCTCGGCGTCCTTCCCTGTGCCCCGTTCCCTCCCCCCTCCTTTTGTCGCCGCTTTTTTCTTCCGCCCCTTTCTCCGCTTCCTCTCCCGCTGCCCCCGCCCTCCTCGTCCCTTGGTCCCGGGCGCCCGCCGGGCCTTGCCCCGCGCCTGGTGGCTTCCCCCTCCCCCTTCCTCCCCTTGGCTCCCTCCGCCCTCTCCTCTCTCGTTCTCTCTTTCCCTCTCCCTTGCTCTCTCGTCTCTCGCCCCCCCTCTCTTCTCTCCGTCCTCTCTCTCTCTCTTCCTCCTTTTTCGTCCTTTCCCTTCTTCCTCCTCCTTTTCCCTTTTTCCCTCCCTCTCTTCTCTTTCCTTCCCCTTCCCGGGTTCCCCCTCCCGGCGCCCTCCCCTCTTTCTTGGTTCTTTCTCCTTTCTTTTCCCCCCTCCTCTCGCCTCCTCCCTCTTTTCTCCCTTTCTCGCTGGCCCTTCCCCCGCCGCTCCGTCTCGCGGGCCGTTGTGCGCGTTCCGTTCCTGCCTCCCTTCCCTCCCCGCTTCGCCCGGTTCCTCCTCTCCGCCCCGTCTTCCTTCCCGCCCTTGCCTCTCCCCTCCGGCTTGGTTGCCCTTGCCCCCCTTTCCGTTGCCCGCCCTGGTGCTGCTCCCTCCCGCCGTGCCCCCGCTCCCCCCGGCCCCGCCGCTCGGCCGCCCTGTCCCGCCCGCGCGTTCTTGCCCCTCGCCTCTTGGCCGCTCCCTCGGCCCCCTCCCCTGCGCCGCTCCCCTCTTCTCCGTTTCTTCCTCTTGCCCGCCCCTGTCCCCTTCCTTCGCCGCTTCCTTTTCTGTCGTTTCCCTCCTCCCCTCGCCGTTCCCCCCGCCCCCTGCCTCGCCCTCCCTCGGGCGCCGCCGCCTCCCCCGCTCCCCTCGCCTGTGCCCTGGGTGCCTCCGGCTGTTGTGCTCCGCCTGGCCTCCCCTCCTCCCGTTGCCCGTCCCGCTCTTCCTCCCGGCCTCCCCTCCGCCCCGCTTCCTTGCCCCCTTGGGTCGCTCCCGCCCCCGCCGTTGCCGCCGCCCCCGGCGCTGCCTCTGCCCCGCCCTCCCCGGCCGCCTCCCCCCGGCCCCTCCGTTCCCCCCGCCCCCTGTCCCCGCTCCCCCCGTCCCCGTGTCGCCCCTTCGCTCCTCCGGCCCCCTTGTCTCCCCCTTCCTCCCCCGCTGCTGCTTCCCCTCTCGGGTCCCCGTGCCCCCGCTCGCTGCCGCCGTCGGCCTCCTGGCCCCCGCCTCCTCTTGTTTCCGTCCCGTCGCGCTCCCGCCCCGGTTCCCGCCTCCCCTCTCTCCTGGCGGCGCTGCCCTGCCGGCCTCCTCCCTCCCGCCGTTGCGGTCCCTCCGGTCGGGCTCCTCCCCCCCCCCCCCTCCCTGTCCCGCCGCTTTTCCGTGCTGGTTCTCCCGTTCCCCCCCGCCCCCCTCGGCTTTCCGTTTCGCGTCTCTCTCCCTTGCCGTCCTGGTCCCTCTTGGTTTCTTTCCTTCTCCGGGCCTCCCCGCCCCCCCCTTCTCTCTCCCTCGCCGCTCTTTCTCGCTCCGTGCCGGCTTGTTCTTTCCCCGTCTCCCCTGCCTTCTCTGTCCGTGTCCCCCCTCTCTCTCGCTGCCTCGCTCTCTCGCCTTTCGTCTTTCGCTCGCTCCCTCCGCCTTTTTGCGCCCTCCGGGGCTTTTTTGTTCGCCCCCTTTTCTTCTCGCCGCGTGGGTTGCCCGGGCCTCGCCCCGGCCCTCGTCGGCTGGCGTCGCCCCTTTGCTTGTTTCCCCCCCCCGCTCCCCGCCTCTCCCCCCGCCGTGTTTGCCTTTTTCCTTGCCCCCGCTTTCCCTCTGTCTCCCTCTCCCCCCTCCGTTCCGTCCCTCTCGGGGCTTGTCCGCCCCTTGTTGCCTCGTGCTTTGCTTCCCCCCTCCTGTCCTCCCTGTCTCCCTCCCCTTCCCCTTGCCCTCCCCTTTGTTCTTTCTCCCGCTCGCCTTTTTTCTTTGTCTTTCTTCGTTCCTTTCTTCGGTCCTCCCCCTTCTTCCTCCTTGGCCCGCTTTTTGCTCCCCCTCTCTCCCCCTCCCCCCCCGCCCCTCTCTCCGCTCTTCGCCGTCTCCCTCCCTCTTGGTCCGCTCCCCGCCCCCCTTTTTCTTCTTCCCTCCGGCCTTCTTCCCTCCGTCCGCCCCTCCTTTTTTCCCCCCGCGCGTCCCGTTCTTTTGTGTTTCCGCGCCCCCGTTCTCGCCCCCGCGCGTCTCCCTCTCTCCTTTCTTCGCTCGCCCCTTTTTTTGTTTGCCGCTCCCCTGTCCTCCTGCGCCCGCTTTCGCCCTCTCCCCCCCTCGGTCGCTCCTCTCGCCTCCGCCGCCTCGGTCCCGGCCGGTTTCCTCCTGGGCTGCCCCCTCGCTTCCCCCTTTGGCTTTCGCCCCTGCTTCCCTCCGCGCCCCCCCGGGCCCTCTCCTCTCTCCCTGCTTCCTCGCCTTCTTCCTTCTCCCTGCCTTGTCTCCTCGTTGCCTCGTCCCCGTGCCCCCTGCGTCCCCCTTGGCCCCCTCCCCCTCCCGTGGCCCGTCTCTTTGGCTCGTTGGTTTCTCTGCCCTCTTCCGGGTTGCCCCCCCCTGTCCCCCTGCCCTTCCCCTCCCTTGCTCCGGTCCCCTTTCCCTTTCTTCCTCCGCCGCGGCGTGCCTTTTGCGCCCCCCCCCCTTTCCTTGCTCCTCCCCTCCTGCCTCCCCGGCTCCTTGCCCCCTCTTCGCTTCGTTTGCCTCGCCCCCCTTCGCCCCGCCGTTTTTTTCTTTTTCCCTCGCCGTGTCTTCGCTCCCCCCCTCCTCCCCCGCTGTTGCTCGTCCTGGCCCGCTGCGTTCCGCCGCCCCCGCGGCTGCCTTCCGCTTCCCCGCCCTGCGCCTTCTCGCGCCCCCCCCGGCTTTGGGCTTCCTTTTTCCCCCCTCGCCCCGGGTTTCTTTCGTGTCCTCCGGTTCTTCCCCTTCTCCTCCTTCTCCCCCCGCCCTCGTCCTCCCTGTCCCGCCGCCGCCTCTTTCCCCCGTCGCGTCCCGTTTGCCCCCTCTTTCGCGCTGGCTCGGCCCCGTTCTTTCTCTCTCTCCCCCCTCCGTTCCCTGTCTCCCTTGCTCTTCTCCCCCGGCCCTCCGGCCTGCCTTGCGCGTCCCTTCTGCCCTTTTCCGCTTTCTTTCCTTTCGCCGGCGGGTTCTCGTCGTCGCGCCCCTCCCCTTTCTCTCCTTCCGGCCCCGCTTGCTCGCCTTTGCGCCTCCCCCTTCTTGTTGTGCCCCCCCCTGCCTTTTTGTTCGCCCCCTTCGTCCCCCGCTCCCCCTGCTTCTGTTGCTCCCTTCGCTTCCTTCCCCGCTTCCGCCGTCGCCCCCTCCCTTTTTTGTCCTCCTCCCCCTTTTCCCCCCCCCCGCTGTCCGCTCCTGCCCCCGGCCGCCCTCTCTCTTGCCCCCTCCGTGGCTCTCGGCCGTCGTGTTGCCGCGCCTTCGCCCGTTCTCCCTCTCCTTTCCCTTCCTCCCTTTCCCCTGGCCCTTTCTTGCCTCCCCGTCCCCCTCCTGGCTTTCGTGGCTTCTCCCTGCTCCCTCGTGCGCTCCCGTCCCCCCCGGTCTTCGCGGCCTCCCCCCTCCCCCGGCGCTCGGTCCTCCTCCCCGGCCTCTCTCTCCGCTCTTTTCCCGCTCCCCCTGGCGCTTTCTTCTCGGCGCCGCGGGTGCTTCGCCCTCCTTTCTTTTTCCCCTTCCTCGCTCTTTTGCTTTTGGCCCCTGCCTCTTTCTCCCTCTCCGGCTTCTTTTCCCCCGTCCTCTCCCCTCTCCCCGGGCCCCTCGTTCGGCTTTTTTTTCCTGGCTCTCCCTTCTTCCTGGGCTCCGCTTTTCCCGTCGCCGGCCCTCCTCTCTTTTTCCCGTCTCCTTCGCTCCGGTCTTCCTTCCCCTTCCGCCCCTCCGCCCGCTGCTTTTTGTTTCCCTCCCCTTGGCGCCCCCGGCTCTCTCCCTTTCTTCCCGTGCCCCCCTTTCCCTTCCTTTTTTTTGCTCCCCGCCTTCCCTTCGGCCCCCGCTTTGCCGCCTGCCCTCTTCTCCGCCTTCTCTCTTGCTCCGCCCTGCTCTTTTTCCCGTCCTTCCCCTTTCGGCTCCGTCGTGGTCCTCCCCCCTCTCGGTGGTCCCGCCGCCTCCCGTGCTTCCTCTCTCCTCGTCGCCCTTCCCGCCGCGTCCTCTCCCGTTGCGTTCGCCCCCCCCGCCCCCCGGCCCTCTCGCCCTCCCGTCCCCCCCCTCCCCTTGCCTGCCCCCTCCCCCCGTGCCCTCCGCCCCCTCCCGGCCGCCCCCCTCCCTTTCTGGCCCGCCGGCCGGTCCCTGGCTCCTTTTCTTTTTCGCCCCGCTCTCCTTCTCGCTGTTCCCTCGCCTGTTGTCCCGCGCCCTGTTCCGCCCTGCCTCCCCTCCCCCGGCCCCCCCTTTCCTTCTCCTTCCTCCGCCCCCGCCGGCCTTGTGTTGGCTTGGCCCTCCCTGGCTTCTCTCCCTCGCTCCCTCGCTCCCCCCCCGCCCTCGCCCCCCTCTCTCTTGGCCTTCCTTCCTCCCTCCTCTCCGTTGCCCCGCCCCTGGCCTCTCGTCCTTTCTCCCTTCCCCCCCCCTCCCCTTCCCGGGCCTCTCCGCCTTTTCGCTTTCTCGCTCCCCTTTTTGCCGCCTTTTCTCCCCCTCCCCGGTCTTTTCCTTCTTCTCCTGTGCTTTTCTCGGCCCCCTCCCCCTGGGTTCTGCTTCGCGTCCGCCCGCGCCTCGTCCCGCCCCGTTCTCCCCCCTTCGCTTCGCTCCGCCTCCTGTCCCCCTTTTCTTCTTTCTTTCCTTTTGCTTGCTTCCGCCCCGTTCCCTCCCCCTCCGCCTTCTTTGCCCTCTCCTGCCCCGTTCCTGTCGGTTGCGCCCCCTTTTCCCGGCCCTCGCGCCTCGCCGGCCCCTTTCCCTGGGTTTGCTTCCTTCTCGGCTCCTCCCCCCCCTTTCCGCCCTCCTCCCTTCTCGTCGGGCTCGCCCCTCCCTTGCCCCCCTTCGCTCCCGGCTCCTTGGGCTCGCTGTCCTCCCCCCCTCGCCCCGTCTCCGCCGTTTTTTCCTCGTCCGGCTCCCGCCCCCCCTGCTTCGCCCTTCTCTCCTTTCCTTTGCCTGCCCTGGCTCCCTCCCCCCTTCCCCCGCCTCCCTCCCGCCCTTTCTTCGTTCCCCCCCCCCCTCCCCGGGCCTTCGTCCTCCTCCCTCCCGTTCGCCCCCCCTCCCTTCCCTCGTTCCCCGCCCCGCCGCCCTTCGGTTCGGCCTTTCCCTTCTTGCGCCGTCTCTCCCCCTTTCTGTCCCTTTCGCCGTTTTTTTCTTCTCTCGTTCTTCCGCCCTTGCCCCCCCGTTTTTCTTGTTCCCCGCTCTTTCTCTTTGCTTTGCCTCCTTGGGTTTCGCCGTTCCTCGGTGCTCTTCCTCCTTTCCCCCTGGCCGCCCCCTCCCCTTTTGTCTGCTTTCGTCTCTCCCCGCCTCCGGCGCCTGCTTGCTTCCCGCTTTCTCCCCTTTGCCTCCCGGCTTTCCCCCCTTCCCCCCTCCGGGGTTGCCCCGTGTTCCCTTTGCTCCTTTTGCTTTCTCTCTTGCCGCTCCCCTTCCTTCCGCCGTTGTTCCCCTTCTTCCTTCGCCCTCCCCTCGCTCCTTGCCCCGGCGCCCTCCCTCCTTTCTCCTCGCGCTCCCTCCTCTTCTGTCCTCTTTGCCTTCCCCTCGCGCGTCCTCGCCCCGCCCCCCCGCTGTCGCGCCCCCGGCCCTCTCCTTGCTCTCGCCCCTGCCGGCTGTCCGCCTCCCCCCCCGCTGCTCCTGTCCTTCCCGTCGCCCGTTGCTTTCTCCCCCCTCGTTTCCCCCGCCGTTTTCCCCTCCCCTCCTCTCGTTTCGCCCTGCCCTCCTGCGTCGTCCTTGGTTTTGGGCCGTCCTCCGTCTCTCGTCCTGTCTTTTCCGTGTCTCTGGCTGGCCCCCTTCGTTTCGCCGCCCCTCCGCCCTCCGCCTTCCCCTCCTCCCTCTTTCCGTCCCCCTTCCCTTGTCTTCCCCGCCTCTTGTCTTCTCTTCTTTTTCTCTCCTTCTCGCCTTCTCTCGTCCCCCTGGCCTCGCCCTCCCCTGCCTCCCGCGTTCTTTTTCCTGCCTCCGCCTCTTCGCGTCCTGCGCCCTCCCCGGCCTCCTGGCCCTTTTGCCCCTTCCTTTCTCCTTTGCCCCCTCCGTTGCCTCTCGTCTTTGCTTCTTCTCCTCTCCTCCCCTCGCCCCCTCCTCCCCGTCCCTCCTGCCGTTCCTTTCTCCTCTCTCCTCCCCCCCGGCTCGCCTCTCCGCGCCTTCTCCCCTTCCCTTTCCCGTCGGGCCTTTTCTGGCTTGTTCTCTTTTCTCGGGCGCCGCCTCCCTCCTCTCTTCCCTTCGGCTGTCCCGTCGGCCCTGCCTTTCCCCTTTTCCCTGCTTTCCTTTGCGTTCTCCGTCCTCGCCGCTGCGGCTTCCTTCCCGCCCTCGTTTCTTCCTGGTCTTTCTCTTCCCTTTTTCCTCTCGCCTTCTCTCCTTCTCTCCCCTCCTCTCCTCCCCTCTTCTTGTTCCTCCCCTTTCCTTTGGGCCTTCCCTCGGGGCTTTCCGTTGCCTTCTTCGTGCGGCTGTTCTTCGCCCCCTTTGGCCCTCCCTCTCCCGTCCCCTCCCTTCTCTCTCGGCGTCCTGCCCCCCCTGCCTCCTCCTGCTTTCCTTTCTCCCCTCTCGGCTGTTCTGGTCCCCTTCGTTTGCCCCGCTGTGGTCGCCCGCCCGTGCGCCTTGCCGGCCCTGCTCCGCTGTGTGTGGCTTCTTCCTCCGTCCTTTTCGCTCGCCCTGCGCGTGCCTTTGGCTCGCCCTCTTTTGGTCTGTTCTCTTCCTCTCGCTTGTCCTTCCCCTCGTCCCTCCTTGCTGGCGCTCGCGTCGCCCGTCTTTCTTTCTCCGGGGCCCGGCTCTCGGGTGCGTGCGCCTCCTCCGTTGGCCCCCTTCGTCCGTTCCGTGTCTCTTCCGCTCTCCCTCCCCGGCTCCCCTTTGCCCCCGTTTCCCCCCCGTCTTTTTTTGCCTTGGTTGCCTCCTTTGCTTCCCCGTGTCTCCCGCGGGCCTCCCGCCTTCGCCTGCTTCTTTGCGCTCCGCCCTCCTCCCCCGGGTCTGTTGCTGCCTTTTGCCCTGCTTCCGGCTCCCCGCCGTCCCGTCTCCCCCCGGCTTCCCCGCCCCGCTCCCCGCTCGTGGCCCCCGCCCTTTTTTTCCTTGTCTTCCTCCCTCGCGCCGCCCCCCTTCTCCCTGGGCCCGCCCGGCGTTCGCGCCTGCTCCCTCCTGGCCCTGCCTCCCCTCCGGTCGTTCTTTTCTTTGCCCTCTTTCTTTCGGCGTTTTCTCCCTTGCGTTCTGCGTCCGCCTGCCCTTTTCTTTGTTTTTTTGGCCCTCCGCCCGGGCTTTCTTTTGCTTCGCTTTTTTTCCTGGTTTTCGGGCTCCCTTGGCCTTCCCTTCCTTCTCGCCTTTCGCCTCCTTTTTTTCTTGCGCCGTCCGCGGCCCCCCTTCTTCTCCGGTTCTCGGGGGGTCTTCCCTCTCTCCCCTGCGCCGTTTTCTCGCCTTGTTGCCTTGCTGTTCGCGCCCGCCGCGCCGGGCGGGCTCTTCGTCCGTGGGTTTTTCTGCTCCGCTCCGGCCTCCCCCCCTTTCCCTGTTCCTGCTCTTCTCTCTTTCCTTGCCCCGGGGGCTCCCCCGCCCGGCCCTGTTCCGGCTCTTTCCCCGCCGGCGGCTGTGTTTCGGGCCCTTTTTCTTCCTCCCCCCCCTGCCGCCCTCGCCCGTGTGGCCCTGCTTCGGCTCTCCTCTCCTTTTGTCTCCGTTTCTTTCCTCTTCTCTTCTTCCTCTCCTCCGCCCCCCTTTGTTCTTGTTCCTCTCCCTCCCCTGCTCCGCCGGCCCCTCCTTGTCTTGGTCGCCCGTCTTCCCCCTTGGCTCTCTCCTCGCCCCTTCTGCTCTTCCCTTTCCTTGGCTGGTTTTGTTTGCCGTTCTCCCGGCCGCGCTTCCTTTTCTTTGTCCCTTCTCTTCTTGCTTCCTTCCTTCCCTCTCTCTTTTTTTCTCTTTCGTTTTTTCTCTTTTCTCTCTGTCGCTCCTCCTGTCGTGCCCCTCCCCCCCGTCCTTCTTTTTTCGTCGTCCTTTCGCCTGCCCTTTTTGTCCTTTTTGTCTTGTCTTCCTTTCTGCCCCGTTCTCTTGCCCCCTCTCTGGCCCTCTCTCCTTCGCTCGTGGCTCCCCCGCCCGGCGCCCTTTCCCTTCCTTCGTTCCCTCCCTTTCGGTTTTTCTTTCCTTTCGTTGTTCTTCGTTCCCTGTTTTGCGTGTGTCCTGCCCTTTTGCGTTTGGTTTTGCCTGGCTTTCTCGCTTTTCCTTTTTTGCTGGGGTTGCTCCCTCCCCGGTCGCGTCCTCGGCTTTTCCGTGCGCCTCGGCTCTTTTCCCTCTCTCGCTGCCGCCCGGGCTTCGTCTGTCCCCCCGGTCGCGTTTGTCTGCCCCCGCCTGCTCCTCCCTGGGCCTGCCTGGCCCCCCTCGCCTGTCGTCTCCCTCGCGCCTTGCGCCTCTTGCCTTCTGCCCCGCTTGGTCCTCCTTTTCCTTCTTGGCGCCCCCCCTGCCTTGCCCGTTGGGTCCCGTGCCTCCCTGGCTCGCGCCTTTTGGCTCCCCTTTTCGGGCCCCCCCCGCCGCGTGCTTCTGTTCGTCCTTTGCCTGCCTCCCTGCTCTCCTTCTCCGTTCCCCTCTCTTCGTGCCTGCTCCGGGCCCGCTTCTCCCTGCGCCTGGCTTCTCCCTTCCCCCCCCTCCCTCTTTTCCCTTTTCGCGTGGCGCTGCCTGTGTCCCCGCCGCCGTCTCTTGCTCCCTCTTCCTTTTCCCCCCTCCCCGCGCGCTTCCGTTGCCCCCTCCCGGCTTTCTCCTCCCCCTTCTCCTCTCCTCCCTCGCCCTTTTGTCTGGCCCCGCGCGGCTCGCGCGTCCGTTGCTGCGTTTCCCTCTCTCCGGGGTCTTTTTTTCTTCCTCTCCTCCCTTGTTTGGCCTGTCTCGCCTCTGTCTCCTTTGCTCCTCCCCGCCCTCCCTTCTTTTTTCCTTTTCTTCCCCTCGCCTTTCCCGTTTCCCTGGCGGCCGTTCCGGCTCTTTCGCCCTTGCTCCGTCTCGTCCCCCCGCCTTCCTCTCTCCCTTCTTTTTCCCGCGTCTCTTGCTTCCGTTGGTCCTGCTCGTCCCTCTGTTTTTTGGCCCCTGTGGCTTCTGCCCCCTTGCGTTTTCTCCTTCTTCCGCGTTTCCTTCCTCGCCTGTCTCCCCGCCTCCTTTTGCTCTTTTTCCGCCTGGTTCTCCCCCCCTGCCTTTTTGGGGCCCCCCCGCCTTTGTCTTCTCCCCTGCTCTCCGCCTCTTTTTCCGTCCTTCTCGCCCTTTTTCTTTTCTCTCCGCCGCGCCCCCTCCTTCGCCCGGCCCGCCCTCTTCCCCTTTCCGCCTTTCCGCTCCCTTCCGTCCGTCTTTCCTTTTTTCGCCGCTCCCTTTCTCCCTTTCCCTTCTGTGTTCGCTCTCGCCCTCCCTTTTCCTCTCCCTCTCGCCCTCTTGGTTCCCCCTTTCCCTCCTGGGTGCGCTGCTTCTTCGTTCCCTTTCGTCCGCTTTCTTTTTTCTCCGTCTGCTCCTTGGCCTCCCCTTCTTCCCTCCCGCCCCCGTTTCTCGTTTTTTCCCCCGGCCTCCCCCTCCTTGTTGTTTCTCTCTCCTTCTCCTGTCTGTGCCTCTGCCTTCCTCCTCGGGTTTCTTCGTCCGCCTCGTTCCCTTTCCGCTCCCCTCTTTTGGCGTCTTTTTTGCGCGCCTCCCCTTCTCTGGCCCCCTCCCCCCCTTCTTGTCGCCGTTTTTTCTCTTCCCCTCCGCTCCGCTTGTTCCCGGCTCCTTTTCTTCCTTCTGTTCGGTCTCCCGGCCCGGTGTTTTGGGGCTCCCCCGGCCCGCCGCTTCTTCTGCCTCCCTGGCCCTTTTCCCTTCTCCCTTTCTGGGCCTGTCCTTTTTCCCTGTGGGTTCCCCGGCCGCGTTCCTCTCCCCCCTCTCCCCCTCTCCTTTCCCTTTCTGGGTTCTTTGTCCCTTTTGGCCTCCTTTTTTCCCTTGTCCGGCGTCCCCTCTTCGCCCCTTCCTTTCTCCTTCCTCCTGCTCTTCCGCCGTTCTCTCTTCTCGTTCCCGTTTTGTCTCTTCTTGCCTCCTTGGCTCCCGCCCTTTTGTCCTCTCTTTGGGCCTCCCTTCGTCCCCCTGCCTGGCCGCTTCGGCTGCTTCGGCTCTTCTCGCCCGCTTTGTGTGGCTCTGTCGCCCTCTTTCTCCTTCTTCCCGTGGCTCTTCCCCCCCCCGTTTCTCTCGCCTCCCGTCTCTCTTGCGCCTCTCTTGTGCTCGCCCTTTGGCTCGTCCCCCCCCGCCCTGTCCGCGCTTTTTTGCCCCCTTCGGTTCGGCCTTCGTGGCCGCCTTCCTTCTGGCCGCCGCCCCTTTTTGTCGTTGCTCGTCCCCGCGTTCTGGCTCCTTCGCCTCGCTTCTCTCGGGGTCGGGTTTGGTCTTTGGCTCTTCTTTGTCTCCCCCTCTGGCCCCTTCTGCCTCCTTGGTTCTGCCCTCCTCCTGCCCTCCTCCCGCCCCGCCCCCCGTCTCTCTTTCGCCCGCCCCCTGTTTCTTTCCCTTTTGCCGTGTTTCTTTCTCCCTTTCGTCCCTTCGGTGTTGCCTCTCCCTCTTCCCCCTGTTCTTCCCTCCCCTCTCGGGCCGGCCCGTCGTTTTTTCGCTGTCTCCCTCGGGCCCGCTGTGTGCCCTGCCCCCTGCCCCCCGGCTTGGGGCGCGTCTTTTTCTCTTGTTGTTTTTCCCCCGCCCTTTTCTCCTCCCTCCGCCTCGTTCCGGGTTCGCGTCCCGGGCCCCCCTCTTCTCTCCTCCCCTTTTTCTCCCCCCCCGCCCTTCTTTCTCCCCCTGCTGCTGGCTCTCGCTCCCTCCTCCCTGCTCTCTCGCTCGGCCTCTCTCTCTCTTGGTTGCCCCGGCCCTCTCCTTCCTGTTCTCCTGTTCCTCCCCCGCCTTCCCTTCTCTCTCCCTCGCTTCTCTTTCTCGCTCCTTTGGTTGCTTGGGCGTCCCTGCTCCTTCCCTCCCCCCGCTTTTCCCCTGCCTGCCCTTTTCGCGCGCCGCGCCCCTGCCCGCCTCTGGGTCGTTTTTGTCCCTGGCTCCCCGCCCTGCCCCTCGTCTTTCCCTTGGCTGGTTTGGTGTTTTGCTGCTCCCTCCTTCTTGCCCGCCCCTTCTGTCTTTCTTCTTGCCTTCCTTGCCGCTCCTCCCGTCGCTCTTGCTGGTCTTCGTGCCCCGGTTTCTGGCTCTCTCCTTTCCGGCCCCCCTCTTCTTTCTGGTGCCCTTCTTCCTCCTTCTGCCGCTCTCGGGTTGCCCTTTTCCCCGCTCTGGGCCGCCGCCTCTGTTGCTGCCTGGTTCTCCCTGGTGGTCCTTCTGCGCTCCTTGTTCTCCCCCTTTTTCCTTGGTGTCGCTTGTTCCCTGGGTCGTGCGTGGGCCTTCGTTTCCGTTTGGGTCTGCGTCCTTGGCTTGCTGTTGCCTCTTCCGCTCCTGTTGCTGCTGCCCCTGCTGTTTTCTTGCTCTCCCCCTTGGTCCCGGCCGCTTTTCTGCTGGTCTGCCTTTCGGCCTCTCTGGTCCTTTCCCCTTTCTGCTTGTCTTCCCGGCTGCGCCCCCCCTCCTTCTGCCCCCTTTCCCCTGCTCGGTGTCGCTGGTGTCTTCGGCGGCTCCCTCTTTCGTGCTCTGCCTGGTTCTTTGGTCCCTTCTCGTTTGCTTCGGGCCCTCCCGCCCCTGCCTCTGCTCCTGCCGGTTCCCGGTTCGGTCCCGCGGCCGCCCCTTCTCCTCTTGTCGCTGCTCCTGGTTCTTTTGGCCGCTTGCTCTTCCCTCTGCTCGTTTCCCTCCCTCTCGTTCTTTCCCTTTCTTCCTCGCTGCGTGGCCGGTCGTTGGTCTCTGGTTCCCTGCTTTCGGTCTCCGCCCCTGGCTTTCCCTTCCCTGGTTTCCCTTTCCCCCTCCGTCGTTGCTCGTCCCGGTCGTGTCCTTCCTCCTTGGGCTGCTCTTCTTCCCCGTGCTCCTCTTGGTCTGGCCGTTCTGCCTGCCCGGCCCGCTCCCCCCTTCCTCTCGCCTTCGCTGCTGTTGCCGTTCCCTCTCTCCCTGGCTCCCCTCGGTCTGCGTCTCTCGGCGTTTTTGCCCCTCCCGGCGCCCTCCCCCGCCCTCGGTTCTTTCTCCTTTCTTGTGTCCCCCTTTCCGTTTCCGTCCCTCGCCTCTCTTTCTTTCCCCCTTTCCCCTTCGTCTTTCCTCCTTTTCCCTTCCTCCCTTCGTCCTCTCTCTTCTCTCTTCCTTTCTCTCTCGTTTTTTGTTCTCGCTCCTCGCTCTCCCTTTCTCGTTCCCTCTCTCCCTCTCTCGGCTCGGGGCGGCTGTCGCCCCGTGGCTTCCGGCCGTGGCTTGTGCCTCCCCCTTCGCGGGTTCCCTTCCCGTCGTTCGCCCGGGCCCCGTTCCTCTTCTTTCTTTTTCCGCTTTTCTCTTCCGCTTCGCCCTTTTTCTTCCTCCCTCTGCTCCCCCCGGCTTTTTTTTTCGTGCCCGTGTCCCCGTTCCTTCCTCCTCTTTTTTTCTTTTGTCCCGTGTCCGCCGCCGCCCCCCTTCTCTTTCCTCCGGCGCCGCCTCCTCCCCTTCTCCCTCTCTTTCTTCCTTTTTCGCCTTCTTCTTCCCCGTGCCGGCTCCCCCCCGGGGTTGTGGGTCTTTTTCTCCCCCTTGGGGCCCTCCCTTCCCCCCCCCCTGGGGCTGGTCTCCCGGGTTCCTCCCTCCTCCTCTTCCTCCCGGCCGCTTCCCTCGCCCCCGCTTCGCTCCGGCTCTCCCCCCTTTTCTGGTTCCCTCCCCCCTTCCCCCCTGTCCGCCTGTTGCTGCGCCGTTTTTGGCTCTCCCCGGCCCTCCCCGCCGGTCCTTTTCCTGTGGCCGCTTTCCCCTCTTTTGCCCTCCGTTTCGCTCCCGCCCCCGCTGCTCTCGCTCCTTGTCCCCCCTTTCCCCGTGTCCTTTCTCTGTTCTGTCTGGCTGTGCCTCCGGGCCTCTCGGTTGCCGTCGCTTCTTCTTTTTGCTCCCTCCCCCCCCCTTCCCCCCTGTCCCCGCTTCTTCCCCGCCTCCGGCTTTCTGGCTGTCGCTGCTGCTCTCTCTCCCGCTGGCTCTTCTCTCTCTCGTCCCCTGCCGTCCCCCCTGCCTGGCTCTCTCCTCTCGGCCTCCCCCTCTGCCGCCTCCCTCCTCTTCTGCTCTTCTCTCTCCTCGGTCTTCCCGTTCCGTCCTCTGGCTTCTGTTCTTCCTGTCGCCTTCCGCCCGCCTGCCTCTCTGCCCTTCCGTTGCTCCTTCCCCCTCTTCCGGGTCCCGTCGGCGCCCTCTCTCTTTTTCCCCCGGGGCCTTTTTCGCCTTCCCCCTGCTTCGCTTTCCCTTCGCCTCTGCCCCTCCCCTGCCCTGTGCCTCCCCCGTCCTCCTCTCTGGGCGCTTCTGGTTCTGTCGGTGCTTGCCCCCCTTTTGTCTTCTCCCTCTTCCTCTCTCTTTCGCGTCCCTCCTTTGCTCTGCGGCCCTCCTGCCCTCCCTCCCTTGCTGCCGTTCCTCTTCCGTTTTCTGTTGCGGTCTCTCCTGTCGCGGTCCTCCCCTTGGCTCCGTGCTCGCTTTCTCGGTTTCGTCGTCCCCCTCCTTGGTTCCTTCCCCTTCCGTCCCTCCCTCGTTCCCCCCGCCCTCCCCGGTCGGGCCTTTCCCCTTTTTTCGGCCCTTCTGTCCCCGCCCCCCTGGTCTCTCCCCTTCTCGCCCTCTGGGCTGTCCCCTCTCTCTCTTCTCCCCCTCCCCTCGTGTCTGCGCCCCTGTCTGCCTTTCGCTTCGGGTCGTCTTCTCTGGTTCTGCTTCTCCCCTCTCTGTCTTTTTTCTTCCGTCGCCCCTCTCTTTTCCGCTCTCCCCGTTTCTGCCCTCCCCTCTCTGCCCTGCGGTCCTGCTCCCTCTGGCCTTCCGGCCTTTGCCCCCCTGCTGCTGTCCCTCGCTCCCCTTTTTTTGCGGCTTGGCTTTCCCTTGCCTGTCTCCGGCTCCTTTGCGTGTGCTCGGGGTCGCCGTTTTGTCTCCCTGTCTCGCCCTGCTCTTCCGTCTTTTGCTTGCCTTTCCGTTCTTTTCTTTCTCCGCGGTGGCCTCGCCTCCCCCGGTTGCCGCGTCCTGCTCCTCCGTTTGTCCTGCCTTGTCTGTCCCCTCCCCGGTCCCCTTCTTCTCCCCTTTCCCGGGCGTCGCTGCCTCTTCCTCGCTCTTCCCTTGCCCCCCCCCGCGTTCGCCCCCCTGCTTTCTTTCTGTCCTCGTTGCTCCTGCTTCGCCCTTCGCCGTCTCTTGCTTTTTCCCCCCTCCCCGCCTCCTTTTGTCTGTCCCTCCTGCCTCTTTGCTTCCCTCCCTCCCTCTCTTTTCTTCCCTCTGCGTTCTCGTCTCCCCGCCTGCTCGTTCTTCCTGTTCCTCTGTTCTCCTCTGCCTCTCCCCCCCCCTTCGTTCTGTCTGGCTGCTGCGCTTCCCTTGCTCCCGCGCCCCTTCCCCTCGCCTTCTTGGCGGGTCCCCTTGGCGTGCCTCCCGTCGGCCTTGCCCCTCCGCCTTCGCCCCTTCTGCGTTGGGCGCTTTCCCCCTTCCGCCCTGGCTGCTTCGCGGGGCTCTTCGTCCCTGGTGCCTCCCCCCTTCCCCTTGCCCTGCCCTCTTTCGGCTCCCTCCCTGCCCTTTCGGCGGCCTCCGTGCGGGGCCCTCCCTTCCCCTCCTGGCTTTTCGCCTTGCGCGCGCTCTTGCGCGCGCTCCCGCCTTCTCCCTCTTTCTTCGCTTCCTGGCCCCCTTCCCTTCCGTGGGCTCTTTCCTTCCCCTTTTTTTCCCCCCCGCGTTTTCTCCCCCTCTTTGCCCCCCGCCTTTGGCGTCTCCTCCTTTCCCGCCCTTCCCCGGGTTCCCCCCCCGCTCTTTCCCGCTCCCGGGTGTCGTCCTCTTTGTCGTCGCGGTCCTTCTCTCTCGTCTTCCCCTCGCCCTCTGGTCGCCCGCCCCCCTCTCTCTTTGCCCGGGCTTCTTCCTCTCCCTCTGCCTTCCCTTGGCCCCCGCCCTGCTCCCTTGGCCGCCTCTTTTGGGTCTTCCCCTCTCCCTCGGTTGCTTGTTTCGCTCCTGTCTCTTCCCCCCGGCCCCCCGCTCTCTGCGCGTTGTTTCCTGGCTCCGCCCGCGCGTCCTTGGGTTCTCCCCCTCTCCCCCGTGTCTCCTGCCTGCCTCTCCCTGGGGTTGGCGGTGGTGGCGGCCCTGGCTCGGCCCCCCGCGGGCTTCTCGTTGTCCGCTCTCTCCTGCCCCGTCGCTGGCCTTGCGCTCTCCTTCCCCGCGCCCGCTCTCCCCTCTCTGGGGTTTCTTTTTGTCTCTTCTCTGGCTGCTCCGCTCCGCCCGGCCCCTGCTTGGGCCTTGTTTGCTCGTCTTTCTCCGCGGCCGCGGCGCCCCCTCCTCCCCTTGCCTTCGGGCCCGCTCTTCGCCCTCTTCGTGCCCCCTGGCTTTGTTCTCTCCTGTCTGCTTTTTGTGCCCCCCCCCCCTTGCCGTGGCGGGTTTCTTCCCCCCCCGGCGCTGGGTCCCCTCTTCCCTCCCCTGCTCTTGCGCCCCTTTCCCCTCTCTTCTCGCGCCCCCGTGGGCTCTTTCTTTGCCCCCTTGTGCTCGCTTTCCTCTGTGGCCCTTCCGCCCCGCTCTCTTCGTTCGTTGGGGGCCGCCTCCGCCCGCCTCGGGTTTTTTGCGGCCCGTCTCGCGCGCGCCTTGGCTTTGGTTCGCCCCTGTGTGGTTGGTCCCCCGGCTCGGTTTTTTCGCCCGGTCCCGCCTGTCTCCTCCCTCTTCCCTCTGCTTCCCCCGCTCTCGTTTCGTTCCCGTCCCGCCTTCTCGCCCCTTGCCCGGCTCTTCTGCTCCCTCTCGCGCTCCTTTCGCTTCCCTTCGTCCTGCGGCTTCGGCCTCTCCCCCTTGCTCCCTCCCCGCGCGCTTCCCCCCTCCCCGCCCGCTCGCTTCTTTGGGCTCCTTCCTTTCTTCCCCGGCCCGCCCCGCGCTCGCCTCCGCCCGCTTCCCGCCCTGCCTTTCTGGCTCTTCCTCCCTGTCCCGGCTCTTCCCGGCCCGTGCGCCGCCGCTGCCTCCTCCTCGGCTTCCGGCCGCCCTCGCCGCCGTTCTTGGGCCTCCTCCCCGCTCCCTTCGTTCTTTTTTCTCTGCCCGCTGGTCCGCCCTTCCTCTGGGTTCGCCTCCTCCTGCGCGGTCCCCTCCCGCTCCGCCCTTGTTGCCGCCCGCCCCGCTCCTTCTTTTGTCCCTTCCCGGCGCTCGGCCCCTCCCGCCCTGGTTCCTCTCTTCCCGCTCCTTCCGTCTTTCCCCCTCCTGTCTCCCTTCCTCTTCTTTCCTCCGCTCCGGGCTGTGCTCTGGTTCCGCCGGCCGCCTCGGCTCTGGCCCGTTCCCCTCCGCTTTCCGTCTTGCCCCCCTCCCTTTTTTTCTTTCTTTCCTCTCTTCCCTGCCCGGCCCCGGGGGGGCTCCGCGTTCCGCCCCGCTTTTGCCTCCGCCGCGCGCTTTCCCGCCCCGGCCGCTCTCTTCCCTCTCTCCCTCCCCGCCCGCTCTGGTGTCTCCTCCGGGCTTTGCCTTTTCTCTTGCTTCCTCCGGGTTGGCTCCCCCCCCTTCTTGCCTGCGGCCCGGGCTGCCTCGCCCCCGCCCTCTTTCTTGGTTCTCCCTCCTCTTTTTTCTGCCGCGCCTGCCTCTTTTTCTCGCCGGCTGCGCCCCCCCTGGGTCCGTCTCTCCTGCGGGCCTGCTTTGGCCGCTCCCCCCCCCCCGCGTGCTCTTTGCTCGCCCCCCTCCTGGCGGCCTTCCCTCCCTCTCGCTTGCTTCCCCTCTGCTTCCCCTCCCCTCTCGCCCCTCTGCGTCCCTCCGCCCTGTCTTGCCTCCCTTCTTTTTCCTGCCTCGCTCCGCTCGCCCCTTCGCCTCTGGCCTTCCCCGGGCTCCCCTCGGCCCTGCTCCTCTGCCTCCTCGCCCTCTCCTGCCCTCTCCGCTCCCCCCCTTTCTCGCCTTTGCCCCCGCGTCCGCCGCCCTGGTTCGCCCCTCTTCTTTGGCTTTCTCGCCCCGCGCGCTCCCTGCCTCGGGCTCCTCCTGCCGCTCGCTCCCCCGGGTCCCCTGGGCGCCCCCCTTTCCCGGCCCCTTTGGCCCCTTTCGTTTCTGCGCCGCCGCGCCCTTTTCCCGTCGTGTTCGCTCGCTTCCTCCGTCCTCCCTCTTCGCTTGCTTGGTCTGCCGTTCTCGCCCCCCCGCTTTGTCTCCGTTGCTTCTCTTTTTGTCTCCCTCCCTTCCTTTTTTCTTTGTGCGTTTCGGGCCTCTCCCCGTTCCTCGGTCCGCGCTCCCCCTCTCTGCCTTGCCCGGTCCGCCTTCTCCCCTCTGCCCTCCGTTGTTCGCCTCCCTCGGTCTTCCCCTCGTTCCTTTGCCCCCCTGGCCCCCCTTCTTCTTGGCTGCTCCTGCTCCTTCTCCCCCTCGCCCTTCTTGCTCCCTGGCGGCCCCTCTCCCCCTTTTTGTTCCCTCCGCTCCCCCCGTGGCTGCTTGCCTCCTTCCCTCCTCGCCCTCCTCGCCGGCCCTCCTTTGCTCCCCGGCTTCCTCTTTTTCCCTGCTCTCCCCCTCCCGCCCCTTGGCTGCCTCCCGTGCCCCCTTTCCTGGCCGTTCCTTGCTCTCTTCTTTTTCTCCCGCCCCTCGCCTTCGCTTCTTGCCTCCTCTCCCTCCCTTCTGCTTCTCTTGTCCCCCCGCTTCCCTTTTCTGTGGCCCCGGCCCGTCTCCCTCCTTCTCCTTTTCCGTCTGGCCCCTTCCTCCCTCTCTTGTTCCTTCGCCCCCCCTCTTGGCTTTGTGCGGCGGTCCCCCCCCCCTGCTTTTTTGGCGCGCGCCCCTCTTTCCCCCTCGCGTCCCCGGTCTCTCCCCTCTTCCTCCCTCCGGCTTCTCCCCCCGTGGTGCCGCCCCGTCTCCCTTGTCCCCCTCTTTCCCTTTTCCCCTTCGCTCCGCTCCCTTCGTTCGTCGCGCTTTTTCTTCGCTCGCTGCCCTTTCTGGCCCCCCTCTCCCCGCGGGCGCCCTCGTCCCTTTTGCCCGCCCTTCTTGTCCCCCTCTTTCCGCTCTGCCTCTCTCTGCTTCCGCCGGGCCGCCCTTGCCTCCGTCTCTCCCTTTCCCTTCCCCCCTGCGTTTGCTTCCCCCTCCCTGTTCTGCGCCCGCTTTCCCCTCCGCCCCGCGGCCCCCCGGCGTCTTTGTCTCCCGCCCTGCGTTGCGCCCGGGCCGCTGTCTCGCCC
>QZGG01003419.1:0-23944 GCA_006409495.1 Sedum album | reverse complement strand
CACTTAATCTCCTTCAACCTTCATACGACGTCGTTTACTGCGTTACCAAACTTTACCTCCAAAAACCTGAAATTCAATCCTTCCTGCAATCCTACATTTCTAAATACCAACAACCCAGAAATTCATATGCACAAACAACAATCACCAAGTCACTGATATATACTCTTGTACAAAATAGGATTATAAAACCTAACAAGTGCCCTCCTAATCCTATTTGTACCAATAACCCAACAGTGGAAAGTTTTAAGGTGTTAAGCTTACCATCCAAAAACTCACCCTCACATCAGAAAACTTCACTTGTGAGGTTACTGCTGACTTTTGTGTCAGCTTAATCCACTGCTCCCACTTTAAGACTTTCCCTGCAAAGCACAAACTTAGACACAGGAACCACTTTAGTACCAAAATCTGCAGGGTTAGTAGAACCAGAAATTTTCAATATTTCAATCTCTTTATTATCTACCAAATCCCTGATAAAGTGTAACCTGACATCAATGTGCTTGGTCCTTTCATGATAGACCGGATCCTTGCAGAGACAAAGAGCACTCTGGCTGTCCATGTAGATCTGAGGCACATAGGCTTTACCTTCAATTTCTTGTAGAATCCTTTAAGCCAAACTGCTTCCTTTGCTGCTTCAGTTGCAGCTATATATTCTGCTTCAGTTGAACTCAACGCAACAATAGACTGTAGCTGAGATTTCCAAGAGACACAGTTACCAGCCCATGTAAAATAAAAAGCAGTAGTTGACTTCCTAGAATCCTTGTGACTAGCATAGTCTGAATCCACAAATCCTACTAAATCAGGTTTATCCTTATGCTTACCAAATACCAGACCTAGATTATTTGTTCCTGAAATATATCTCAACAGTACTTCATGCTAACCAGTGCTTCTCACCAGGATTAGACATAAACCTACTAAGTGCACTAATTGCATATGCCAAATCTGGTCTAGTACAAAGCATCAAATACATCACTGAACCAACAGCTACATCATATGGAACTTTCTCCATTTTCAGTTTCTCAACCTCAGTATCTGGACAATCAGACCTAGATAACTCTAAGTGCCCTCCTAAGGGTAATGGGGCAGGTTTCACAGCTTCCATAGAAAACTTATGCAGTACCTTATTCATATAATCAACTTGAGAATGACATAAGATTCTATCCCTCATTCTATGAATATTAATTCCTAAAATTTTCTGAGCTTCACCTAAATCCTTCATGTCAAAATAAGACTTCAGATTCTGCTTCATCTCAGTTATACAGGACTTAACACTACACATCAGCAATATATCATCAACATAAAGCAATATAAACAAGGGAGAGCTGAATTTGTTTTTCTTAAAATACAGACAAGTATCAAATTTGCTTCTGGTAAATCCTAGGCTTATCATAACAGAATTAAACTTCTTATTCCATTGCCTAGGGGACTGCTTCAGACCATATATAGATTTCTTCAACAGACAAACATGTTCAGGAATTTTTTGACTAACAAATCCTTTAGGTTGTTTCATAAAGATTGTTTCTAAAAGATCACCATGTAAAAAGCTGTTTTAACATCCATTTGGTCTAAATACCAGTCATAGTAAGCAGTCATTGCAAGCAACAATCTCAGAGTCTTATACTTAACAACAGGAGCAAAAATCTCAGTGTAATCAACACCTTCCCTTTGTGAAAAACCTTTAGCTACTAATCTAGCTTTAAACCTAGGTTTCTCTTTAGGATTAGTTGATTCTTTTACCTTAAAGACCCATTTACTGTCAATGGCCCTGGCACCTTGGGGCAGAGGCACCAGTCTCCATGTATTATTATCATACATTGACTGAATTTCTTCAGCCATTGCTTCTTTCCAAGATTTTGCATATTTATCTCTAATAGCTTCCTCAAAAGTTTCAGGAGTAGAAAAATTTACATGCTCAGCAATCAACAAAGAAAATTCAGCATTTGCACAATACTTAGGGTTTGGTTTAACATTCCTACGTTCCCTGTCTCTAGCTAATTGATAATTGTTTAAACTAGAGGTAGGCAGGTCAGTAGGGTTAGATACAGCAGTTTCAGAATTTTGCACAGCAGACATAGACTCAACAGGTTCAATTTCAGCCACAGTTTCAATATCAATGTTATCACTCACAGTATTCTGCAAATCAACATTATCATACTGAACTGAATTTTCCATACCTGTCCCACCTGATTGGTGAGATTCATCCACTTGATCTGTCCCTAACTCCATATTTTCTGAATGGGGTTGAGACAAGCTCAGCTGGTCAGCCATTTCATGTTCTGCCCTTCCCAATTCCTGATCATCTGGTTGGGCAGAGGTGCTGGCCCTGCTGCTTGTGCATTATCAACCTGCTCAACTTCCTCAACAGAAGAGTTATTCTTATCTTTAAAATGAAAAACTTCTTCATTGAAAGTCACAGATCTAGAGTTAATTACCCTATATCCTCCTTGTTGTATTACTAGCAACTTATAACCCTTGGTTCCCTCAGGATATCCCAAAAATACACATTTAATAGCCCTAGGTTCTAATTTACCCTGTCTAATGTGTGCATAGGCTAAACAGCCAAAAGGCCTAAGGTGATCAAGGGTGATTTTCTTATTAATCCACAATTCTTGAGGTATCTTAAAATCAATGGCAGAACTGGGCAGTCTATTAAGTAAATAAACTGCAGTACTTACTGCTTCACCCCACATAGAGGATTTCATACCAGAACTGAACAGCATGCATCTTGCCTTCTCCAGGATTGTTCTATTCATCCTTTCAGCAATGCCATTCTGCTGAGGAGTATTGGGCACTGTGTGCTGTCTTTTTATTCCACTTTCTGCACAAAAATGATCAAATTCCCTGTTGCAAAACTCAAGACCATTGTCAGTACGAAGACATTTCACCTTAAATTCAGTTTGGTTCTCAACTAATGACTTCCAGTTTTTAAACTGTTCAAAAGCTTCATTTTTCTGTTTCAGCAAGAATATCCAAACTTTTCTAGTGAAATGGTCAATAATAGACAGGAAATAGTTTCTACCACCAATGGTTGAAACTTTTGCAGGACCCCATAGGTCTGCATGAACACTTTCTAAAGGACTAGTGGACTTATATTCAGATCTAGTAAAGGATGGCTGTCTTTTTACCTAGTATGCAGGTTTCACACAAGCTAACAGGAGCTGGTTTAAAATTAAGCAGTCCATTCTTATGCAAATTCAATAACACTTTATCACCTGCATGACCTAGTCTAGCATGCCATTTCAGTGTTTCTTTCACACACCTATCAGAAGCAGAAGCAACATTTATCTCAGAACTCAGCTGCAAATGATAAAGACCAGCATGTTTAATGGCTCTCAGAATCACAACATCATTTTTAATGACTTCCCTTATGCCATTAGAAGTTAATATCTTACAGCCTAGATCATCTGATATCTGACTCAGAAATTAAGTTCCTTCTAAGGCTTGGTACATATCTTACATTCTGTAAAATAACAGTCTTACCACCATGTAACCTTAAAGGTACATTACCAGTTCCTCTTATTTGCAGGCATGTATGATCCCCCAAAGAGACCTGTCCTTCATCAGAGATTGTTAGCTCAGAAAACAAAGATTTATCAGGTGTAGCATGCATGTACATCCAGAATCCAAAATCCAAGAATTATCAGCACACACATTAATAGAGGCATCCATTACTAACAATTCATTAGCTTCAAGAACATTTAAACCTCCCTGATTTTCTTTACCTTTCTTTTCTTTATCTGCTTTCTTTTTCTTAAAACAATAATCAGCAGTATGACCATCCTTATTACAATAAGTACAATGCCTTTCTGATTTTGGTTTTTCTTTATCCTTATCTAGTTTACTATCACCCTGTTTATCTTTATTCTTCTTCTTACCTTTCTTACCCTTTTGTTTGAGATACATTACCTCACTCTTGGTTATCTGTAAAGTCTCAGTGGTGGAGCTGATCTTGACCTTGAACACATTCAGGGTCTTGTTTTCCTGCACCACCATTTCTTGTATTTTCTCTTTGGTTAGCTCAATACCAGTGTATTGTAGAACTGCCTTAATAGTATTAAACTGAGAAGGAAGAGAGTTAAGCAACACAATAGCATGATGAATAGGCTGTATATGCTCATCACATCTAGCCACATCTTGATCAATTTTAAGAAGTTATCAAAATTATCCTGAAGTGATATATTGACATCCAGTTTAAAGTTGAAAAATCTTCCTACAACTGCTACTGTATTAGGCACATTATTTGCAAGATAAAGGGAATCTAATTTATCCCATACCTTCTTTGGATCAGTCAGATCCATTACCTGCCTAGCAACCTCATCAGTGAGCCTCATCATCACCTCTGTCAATGCCAACTTCTGAGTCTGTTTCTTGACCAAAGGATCAACATTGAGAGGCCATTCTTCTGTCACAGCAACATCACACCTTTCTTTGACCAGGATTAACATCATCCTGTACTTCCACATAGGAAAATCAGATAGACCATCAAATGGTCTCAGTTTAACAACATCAGCCATGACTCAGAAGATCAGAAGAGAATCAGACAGTTCTATGCTAATTTTCAGATAGTACAATTCAAGACTGTATAGATTCAATTCTAGAGTACAACTAGACACCTCAGATCAATCAAAAAGCTTATTCCGGCTCTGGATACCACAATGTAAACCAAGATCAGCTTGTTCTACTTATCAAACTAAGGTTCTTGATAGTTTAACTAGAAATCTACTTGAGGTTTTAAGATTAATGTCAAAACTAGATAGAAACTTAAAGAACTCAGTACACAAGATCTTTTAACGAGGAAACCCTGGAAATCCAGGTAAAACCTCGGAGCTTTGGGAGCTCACCCAAAAACAATCCACTATTGAGTTAAAGATACAAAGTTCCAATTTCAACAAGCTCTAAACTAGTGAATAATCACACAATCAAAACACCAGTACAAGCACTTAAGAAACTGAATAAACAACTCCCTGAGGCGACCACCAGTCGCCGGAATCGTCGCAGCAGCCAATCAGCGAAGAAGCTTTACAGAACTGCTCAGCCACACTCAAGCCTCTGAAGCTCAAAGCCAAGGCCTGAATCAACAGACGACAGCGCTTCAAACTCACAACAGCTTTAGGAAAGCGAGACGAACACCAGGAGAGATTTTCTTGCAGCGGAATTTCTTGGAGCGATTGCAAATTGAACGTAACCCTAGAATCCCAATTCTGGGTTTCTTAAAGCTGAAGAAGATGCATCCAAACGACAGCGTACTCAGCAGGAATCAAAAACAGAACGCGCCTGTCCAAAACGACGACGCTCCACTTAATCTCCTTCAACCTTCATACGACGTCGTTTACTGCGTTACCAAACTTTACCTCCAAAAACCTGAAATTCAATCCTTCCTGCAATCCTACATTTCTAAATACCAACAACCCAGAAATTCATATGCACAAACAACAATCACCAAGTCACTGATATATACTCTTGTACAAATAGGATTATAAAACCTAACATATATGTTTGGTAAAAACTTGTTCTCCTTTCGTATCAGTATAATAAGACCTTTTTGTGTATAGTCTGTAGAATGTCTAACTTTTACAACTGAAATCAAACATATATTCTCAGAACATGTAGAAGAAATAAGTCCTTTGAAAAATTTAGACATGTTTTATTAGTGGATATCATTCTGTCAGTAGTAACCAGGAGTTACAAGGGATCAGATAAATTGAAATGGAATAGTCTTACTTATCTAACTTCTATAAGATTGAATAAAAGTTTCGATGTCCGAATGAGGATCGTTGGAAGTGTGATCTTCGTCCGAAGGATCATGTAAACTTGGATTTGCTGATGCTTGTCAAACATCATTTTTAGCTGTCTTCCTTGTTCTTCTATCCGCATTTGCAAGTTCCTCTGAATCTGTCGGATTATCAAAATCAATAAACACTTGTAAATTTTTTCTCTTAACAGATAAATTTTTATGAAACCATTTGGAATTAGGATATCACCTCTAACTGTTCATGAAGGGATTTCTGGACTTCGAGTTGCAGTTGTAGAGCTTCTTTGATTTGTAACCCACTGCATTAAAACCAAGTCCCAAAGTGCTCATTTCACTACATTTTTAGACCCAAAAAAATGACAGAAGAAAAATGCACTTAGAATGTCTTACGTTTTCATGTCGAGTTGAGCTGTTTCAAACATGCTACTTTGTTTATATATCCCTGAAACCAAAATCTGGTCAGTATATTTAACCAAAGTTGGTTCCACAACATTCTGTTAACTTTTGTTGAAAATGTCTGCAAGTACTAAAAAATACCTTCAGCAGCATCCGGCACGTATTTTGCTGTTCTGTACTTCTGAAATACGAAACAGAACTAATAAGTTCTCCTTCTCGATTTCATACCGAAAAAATTCAGATATAATCTTGAGAACTGAAAAAAAGTACTTAATCACCTGCAGATGACTTTTGACATGGAATATTGTTAATCCTTCAGAATCCATAAGCTTGAGAATTGCTTTTGGTGTGGCTTCTGGAATATAAGATTAACCAACCCAAGTTGTAAAAAAACTTCCTTACCAAAAATCGACGAAAGTATGAAATATGCCAAAAAATGTACTTACTGTCAGGACCTCCTAAACATTTCACGCATTTGACGAACTTTTCATGTAAATCTTGTGTCCATCTAATACGCGTCCTGCTTGATGAAGTTGATCCAAGAGTATACTTACTGGAGTATGAGAGGAAAGAGATGAAGAAGTTTCGATATGTTGGTTGAGACCGTCCGGTTGAGAGAAATGTAACAAGTTATTGGTGACAGAGTCAGGTTGACAAAACTGATATGCAAAGTCGAAAAAATTAATTTAAGAACTTATAAATTTGATGAAAAAGTTAAAGAAATGTAGAGGATTCAGATACCTTATTATCAAGAATTCCTTGGAAAGTAGCGGAAATACTTGCGGCAAGAGCAGAATTTGGAATATGGTCTTCTGAGGACGGACTAGTACAAACAGACTTGTCGGAAAAATTGTGATATTGATTGGTGGAGAGCAAATGAGGCTGGACAACTGACTGCAAGGTGTTCTTGAGCTGTGAGTTGGTTTGGGCACCGCTCGAATCTAATGGAAAACTGATCCAAAGGACTGATTCTGATCAAGTGGTGACTGAGGGAAGCCAGCCATGAAACGTTCGGTTGCATAAAAGGCAGATGATGGAGACTCAAACTGCTAAAAATATCTGCAGAATTTTTATTAGACCTCGAGTAAATTTCTGATTGCATATCTTCTAATCCAGCTTCTCCTACGCGTGCCAAGTTGAATCAGGTTGAGATATCGATCGAGAAGAAAAGTTTGCAAAATCAAAACTACAACCACTGGACATCGAACCTTGGTTTAGTTTGATTCTCTCAAGACCATTGTTTTCATGAGTATTCATTGATTAACCACAAAAGCAAAACACACACACACGAAAAATTATTTCTCGCGAAGAAACTGATAAGGACTAGAACTTTAACTCAAATACTATTTATTCTGCATCATCGGCGTAAGAAATGTGAAAGAAACATCAGATGCAAACTGCGCGCAAATAGAATGATCTAGAAAAATGCATTCAGAAAAAATGAATCAGGTAAAGGGATGAAGCGAATAATATACGAAATGAGGGACATTGAAGTACTCTAAAATATTCCTAAGATGGATAGATATGAACAATAGGCTTATTGAAAATTTGACAAAACCAATGTTATCCTGCTCATAAAAAACTACAGAAAGACAGATCAGAAATTAAATACTTCTTGATGTCAATAAAGGAAGATGTCTCGATTTCTGTCGTGTAGAAATTCTGGGAATAATATTATTGGAGCATCGTTGTCAGGCCGGAAAATGTAAAAATGAACTGATACTTGGCATAAATGCAACACTAATGGATATCAATATAATGCATGATGATTATTCTTCTGGTTTCTTGTATATGCTGGTTGATGTGGATTTGCAAATTATATTGCTAGTGGGTATCTGAAAAATACCTGAGTTATTAAAATCATGAAGAAGACTTTTTTTCGATGGAGAGAAATTTGGTTGGACGCCACGAACACGCATAGTTTTGAAATATTTAAGAAGACTTTTTTCTGTTTAAAAGGAAGCTGTGGAAATAGTTGCAATATGAGTTGGAAAAGGTCATGTTTTGCAGCAGGAAATCGTAAACAGATCTTTGTTAGTAACAAGTCTTGGTAAAGCCTTTGGCATATCTTATATTTTTCAAATGACAGATGCAACATGAGTTTGGAAAAATTGTTTTATACAAAAGAATGCTTATAATAACTTATTTTATATGATTCACATGTTAATTTGAATTTATTAACAAGGGTTTTCTGTTGTTAGTTTCTGATTTGATTATCCGGGTAAGTAAGTCAGTTTCTGCCTTTTGAATGCAAAATCATGAAAGGACACGTGGGGAAATATTTCTAAAAATGGGACATTTTAAGTTGGTCAGATGTGAACATTGTACCTAGGAATCTATAAGAAGAATTGTTCAGGTGTAGCTTTTGGTTGTATGTATGTCCTTTGAGGATGTCAACAGACATAATGCAGCATAATCGATTCATCTCGTAGCTGCGTTTCCAGCTGCTAAACTGAGTTTTCTATTAAAGCATTGTAGCATTTCTAATGAGGGAAATTGGAGTTTAGCAAGTGCAACTGTGCAAGTTGATGTATTTTAGTTAGTTTGAGTCGGTCAGTCATCAAGTCATTTTTTAGGAGGCTAATTTTACATGTCGACAAGAGACATTTATACTTTTTTTTGATACAAGAGACATTTATACTTGGAAAGGATGCCATTGACATCTCGCAAACGTTTCCTTTGCTATGCTACTGTCAAAGAAGAATTTAATAACATTAAATATGCTAACTGATTTGCAAATGGAATTTCAGATGTAACATTATTGATGTTCCATGTATGTTAGTTGTCATCTAATGATTCAATCAATGAGTGATTCATCATGATCCAAATGCAAAAGTATTACTCAAAGAATCATATGGATCTGCATTTCAGGTGGCTCCTAATCCAAGAAGAATTCTACATGCAGTACTGGTCTGTGGTGTATTAGAGATTGATGTAAATGTGTTGATAGTTCTAAACTGAGGAAACAGATTACTCAGACCATGAAGTATGTTATCAGAACCAAAGCAATCATATCAGCAGCAAGCCTGAATGGTATATGTATATGTGTCTCAAAACACTCTTAGTTTCTGCTATGACTCACTATTCATTTTCTCATGCTAAGCTCTGTAACTTTAGAGATGACTCCAAAAACTCTCAGGTTGAAGTAAGAGACTGATTGTTCATGCATGAGACTCAGAGGGAGCAACCCAGAACTTGACCTTCTTGTCCACACTGGCTGTTGCCAGAACCATTGATTGCTTGTCACCTGGAAGGTAAGTAAAAGATGAGCAATGTATGCAGACACAAACACCCTAAAGAAGCTACCTGTAACTCCATGATTATTTACAATCCAATGTGTTCCTATCTATATGAGAGATACAGACAAGATAGGCAAGATTGACACTTGGTTAATGCTTAAGCTAATTGAAAAGATGTTTTTATCACTTAGCATCTATATTTGCTGCAGGTTGCTTGATAAAAAGAAAATAAGGTAACAGAATGTTGTGGAGTCGGAATAAACAGGTACAGTGCAAATGTCTCACTACAACAATTAGACGACATTATGTATTATTTACCAAATTGACTCTCAACATAAATACACAACTGAATTAAGTAACCGCAAAAATTTCAAATGGAAGCAAAACATTGTTGCGTTTCGAGAGAAAAACTTACCAACTTGAATCGGACTAGGTGCCCACGCAATAGCAGTAATGTCCCCTGCACAAACATAAATATAAAGTATTAGTTGCAAATCAACACTGTAGCAACTACGATTTACAAATACAAACAGAATTTTAAGTTGTTGGTATGATAAATGAAAGAGCTAAGACATACCATCATGAGCTTTATCAGCTGTATCCAGTATCTTTCCAGATTCAACGCTAAGCCATTGCAAAGTTGATGCATGTGTGACTGCTAAAATATTTCCATCAGGAGAGATGCTAAGCCGGTCATATGTCAACGGAGTTCCACTTGCATCAAGGAGTGGAATGGGGAAAACCTTCAGTGTCTTGGGGTCCTCATCAAGATGATACCGGACTTAATGGAAAAAAGAGTGATGACATAATTAGAATCACATTTATGTTACACTAGTAATCATCTCAAAGTGGTACTTGTCAGTTACCATAACTCATTCTTTCAAATCTAGAGTGAGACAATACTGATAAAACGATCTCAACTTGTACATTTTAAAGCAGCTAAAAACTGGCTTTCTTTGTATTCAAGCCATAAAGTATATACACTACAGTAAATAAAATACACACCATTAATATTCCATATTCTTATGGTGCCATCCTTGGAAGCCGTGATAATTTTTTCTGAATCTGGAGCAAAGGTTAACCATGTTACTGCACTCTGTAGGCAATAGTTAAAAACATGATTAGATAAATTTGTAAAAGAATATACAAATAGCAGATTTCACCCTGTTCTTGAAGGGGCAATCTAAAATACCAAAATCTATAATCCAAAACATTCAAAGAGGTAGGTAACCTTGTGTCCCTTCAACTGCATAACTCTTGAAACTTCCTTGACTGAGCCATCCTTCGAATAGACAAGTTCCCATACCTATATATACAAATTTATTATACAACATAAGCTCAATAAATCAATGTTTAAGGATTACTTCCTCAGATTTGAACTTTGAGTTACACATTAAAATGCATGTTCAATTTTGCCTGCACCAAAATACATAAGTGATAAATTACTTTTTACAAATAAATCTTAGTTAAATGAAATAGTGCCATGGTCAGCTATTTATTTAAACAACCATCCCATGAATCATTTCACATGGGCCTTATTTATTCGTTTAGTAAACAAAAAGAAAGGAAGTCATACCTTGACATCTGCAGTAAATGCTGCTGCCGCAATAAATCTTCCATTAGGTGAGATTGTAGCCATGTTATTTTTTAGCTGATTGGTATCTACGTTCCCCAGATTCTTTCCGGTTCTTGCATGCCAGAGTTTTATATCCGTCCCTGTGAGATAATGACACAGATTTGAAAGGTTCATCCCACCAGAAATTACTCGATTCATATGCAGAGTTGTCGATGAATAACAATTAACAATTAACAATAAGCCAACTGACACCATTTCTTCACGAAAAAGAGAGTCAAGCAAGACCTTCAGAGCAGGAGACGATAATTGCACTTCCATCAGCTGTTCCATAAGTGGCAGTTGTTCCAACTAAGGTCAGTACATTTTTTGCATCATGAGCTTTGTGCTGTTCCCACTTTATTTCAGGAACAGGTAGCTTGGACTGCGGACCAGCATCTGGTTTATCTTCCCCGTACATGTACAATGAACACCCAGAAAGAGCGTGGCACGCCACGACCAAGGAAGATGCATCATCAGCAAATGATATTCCAGCTGGTTGAGCACCAGCGGGTAGATTAATTTTAAAAAACCTGAAAAATAGCTTATGAATATGAGAATGAATAAAATATTGTGATAGTGATAGTGATTATATCTACTAAATGTAAAGACGGTTCCTAATAGCAGATAATTTAAAGCCACAATTAAATTCCAATTATACCCTTCCCTTTATTAAGAAAATGTATACAAATAATTGTGCATGTTAAAACTTGCATTCAACAACTAATCAATATAACTGGGAAGGCAGAAAAAATTAGTATCTGAGTTCATACTTAAAGCTTTTACTCGTGGCATCAACCAGCTTGAATATCCTAACTACTCCATCTGCACAAGCTGTTTAAACATAAAAGCATCCAGTTAAAACATCTTTCACATCGCTTCCAGCAACAAAAAATAGACATACTATAATAGTCAAAGAAGATAAATGAATAGTGCCATCACTGTAAGCTATCGCTACTTGAGGCACCAAGACAATGTTCAGAACAGATGAAGAGTAACTCAAACAGGGAAATAATGATCCCACCGCTGTCTTTATGACAAAAATGATGTGGATTTTGAAGTGGCCAGATTTAGAAACAGTAATAATGAACGATGAAAAGCTGGAATTCAAACCAAGGATGAGACTCACCATAAATTTTACCAAATCGGCCAGTAAGTAGTTAGTAACCATAAATGACTTAGCTTTTTTTATTAATAACAGCAAGGTAAGCAACACCTGTGATCTCTAGGAATAATGAGCATTTATTAACTCAAATGGTATGTTTCTAAAACGGATGGTATAAAACTATTTGCAATGCAGAGTAGGCAGGACTAATGATACTCATTGCCAAAGTAGATGAAACAAAGAGCCAATATTCAAAAATGTGAAATACAGACGTGAAACAAAAACATTGAAGCCACTAAAGGTCTACATATGACGTTCTGCATGATAAAGGAATGAACATGGACAAACAACATAACTAAAAACAATGAACATTCAAAAGCCAACAATTCGAGAGCAGTCAACTGGTCGGGTATTTCCAAAAGCTGCCCCATAAAGGGAAGTCAGTAATTACTAAAATCACAATAGGAAACTTATCAGGGACGTGATGCTCTTGTAAATGATCTGAAAACTTCTTAATTCGTCAAAATTCCTATTTTTAAACTACATAAGTATCACCAACAGGTAAGTAATTGAAAATTTCCAAACTTAATCCAACACCCTAATATTCCAATATGATTAACCACATAATTTATTAAACTAAAAGCATTAAATTCATTATCACCTGTTGCCAGAGTCTTGCCGTCAGATGAAAAACACAGTCCAGCAACTGTATCACTGTGTCCCTTGAGTGTGTTCACATCCAACGGATGATGCTTCTTATTTAGATCCTAATCAACACATCATCATAACCACAATTAATAACAATAAATCAAAACTCCAAATCAACTGAACTGAGCAAAAAACCTAAAATTGGAAAAAAAACTACAGAAAAATGAAACCTTATCGGCAGCGTGATGAGAGGACTTAAAGTGAGACTTCCTGTTATGCTGATTAGATGATTTACTTGTTTTCTGATTGGACAATATTTCGGGAGGTGAGACGGATAGGACTTCAGATCGTCGTTTGCGGATGTAATTATTGAAGAACAGCGCTGCGACGACAGCTCCAAGGAAGAGCGAAAGCAGCACGATCGGAAGGGAAGAATCCATATTGATTTTAGGGTTTATGATTTTTCAGATTCCGATTGGGAATTTTCCCAGCGATGGAAAATGGCGCGTGAGATCGGAAGTGCGTGCTCACGTTGACTTTGACTGTGCTTGTTTCGTGGGCTCTGTTTCATTGGGCCGGCCTGTGTTCATCCAAAATCACACCCTCTGTCATGCATCCAAAGTCCAAACTAAAATGTCTATACAATTTGTATTATAAGTCACACGATCGATTTTCGGCAGGCGTTAAAGTAGTAAATTTGAAACAAATATTTTTGATAATTTTTGATAGTAAATTACGCTGTATTATTTAAACAATTTTAATTGGTCGTGAAATATTGTTCGCAATACTGAATCTCATTTATGTTTCGTTTGTGTTACACCATCTTTAATGATTTTGTGCACAAAATATATTTTGCTTTAACAGTTTCTGTTTTCTTTTTTGTTAAGTGGTGTCATCAACCTTACCTGCTCTTCCTTGTACATGTTCTGTAACACACAATGTTTGCCTGATCTCCATTTCATCATTTGCATGATTTAACTACAAATTGGTCTAAGCAAGAACACTCCAACTTTTGGCATAAGCTGATATCTCCTTAAACAGCAATGCCAGTCTGTCCATGAAGCAGAAATATGTTTCATCGGTCAGCCTTGCATCACATTTACTCACAAGTGCCCACAGTATTTGATTTCATCAAGCTTGATCTGATCGGATTGGCACGTTGGAAACTACAAAAAGAGATCATAAAACAATGTTGGAAATGAGATTTTGAAACTTTTGGCATTGCTTTATGGCAATCTTATTGAAAGCATAGCTAAAGTTAAAAACCTTCCCCACCAATCCACCATTGTCGATAGCTAAGTAAAAAGATTTATATCTCGATACTTCCTTTGTCTCATTGCGAAAAATTTGCGACAAACAAAATCACATATCTCGTTCGTTGTCTTCGAGTACCTTTTACAAAAAAGAAGCAAAAAATCTCCGGATTAGATATATTCTGGTGACAATTTGTTTGACTTCAGATACCTAAGGGTTCAAGGAAGTTGTTAAAAAACTTCTTTAATTTTACCTGACCCGAATTTCGATTGATTTGACAATTATTTATTGATTAGCTTTCTGTCATTGTTGTTATCTAAGGAAGTTTCATTGTAAAGGAGGTTGAAAGTTGATCATATCTACTTGGAGGTTATAGCTATAGACCTGCTCAAGTCTCGAAATCGTGATACTTCCAAACTAATAAGCAGAGGGTATTCACTTTCCCTGTGGCCGCTAACTTTATGCCTACGCGTCGAGGTTATCAGGATCGACTTGAGCTCCTAGAAGATACATTTTTGTAATTTTAAGGTCACTGTCAGTAGATATTTCTTGAGTTCATTGTGATAATGAATATAATGCTTGCTTTTGTGATCAAATGGTGAGCTGTAGCTTGGTAAAGTCGGTATCGTGTTTAGGAGAACTCTACGCAACGAACTGATTCAAACGGAAATTAGTCGTCATATGCCAAACCTTGGAAGTAAGTAGAACTTGCTACCTATGAATTTATGACATGTTTGTTTTTTTAAGACTTAGTCAGGTGTTTTTTTATTTTTCATAGGATCTAAAATTAGCTGATGTACTGTTTTTTTAGCTGCTGTAACCTGTAGCAGATTTTATACAAAGAGAATGCACTAAGAAACAAAGTGTTTGAATTTTAAACATTATTGGTTAAGATTCAGCTCCGTGCGGATTATCTGCTGGAATGTTAGGGAACTTCCACCACCGACGGTGAGGATTTTACTAAAGTCGCCGTATCTTGAAAAAGGCGTAGTTTCAGGTTATATTTTTATCTTGAGTTCCACAATACTGTTTTTACTAAATCAGTTCAACAAATTTGTATGATGATGATAAAATGCAGATATCTGTATAAAAGAAACTAATTTACAGGATGTGTAAAAATGCACTGTTTCAGTGGTTGCAACTTGCAAGTACTGCCCGAGGTCCCGACCTAGTAGTTATGCAGATGTACTCGTACCGCGTAACGCATCCGGACGTATCCCTGCAGCAAAAAAAGCATACATTTTTTGACAAAAAAAACTGAAAGTAAAGATTTTTTGTAGCTAGAAGCACAGATTTCAAACATGTTCCAATTGTTGGGAATGATTAACTTTAACTTTAACTTCAACCACCCACACAAACTAGGCAAAAGTCATATTCTTGCAAAGTAGCCAATTTGTACCATATGGTAATCACAAGGTCTTTATAAACCCATTTGCTTAATAACCAGAAACATGAACTCAAGAAGGTGTTTTCCTCTCAAAAAACGATCTCACACTTTTCAAATGAAACCATCATTTTACTCGACTTGGGGATCGATGAGGCTTAAGGACATACTTCAGACACTCGTAGTCTCACACATCCGCCGTGCTTCCCATTCCATTTCAAAAATGAAGCTCATTTTTGCAGATATCAAGGAGTTATTTCTCCTAGGCCATGTTACTCATCGACATGTCAAGAAAATTAACAAAAGAATGCGTAAGATCAATCTACATGGGTCATTTCGGTTGCATTATAACTGGTGCAGCAGCTCTTCTTCACATGTTGCGCCGGAGCCTCCATTAGATGGGTATTACCAAAGTGGTGAAAATCAGTGGAGTTTTGAAGGAAATGGTTTTCAAGTGGTGAAAGATCCATCTGAGCTGTCAGGGTACTTAAACTGGCTTGAAGAAACGCCGGAAGCAGATGAGGCGAATGAGATTGATAAGCTTGCAGATCTTTTCATAGCAAATTGTCATGAGAATTTTTTGTTGGAGAAACAAGAGTCTTATAGAATGTTTCAAGAAATGATGGCTAGGAGCATCTGAAGGCATGAAGGTTTTATTTGTTTTTTCATATGTTCGAAAAAATTATTAGAGGTAAGTATCTTCTAGTTCAAACTGTGTGTCAATACTTATCGGAATCTTTGATCATAGAACTGAACTTCACTTGAATCGATGAATTTAACGAGCAAGAAATCGAAGAAAATGATATTAGTCTAATAGAGAGCTACTCTGCCACTCCTTGTAGATTCCAGCCAAGAGTATATTTCTCTTTTCATCTTTGAAGTTTTATGAATAGGGAATGGTCTTCTGTTTCCATCAATCATACCACAATCGAAGAAGCAATCGGATATCACGATTTTCTTCGACTGGCCATGGTTTTTGTCTAATATAACACTTTTTTCAAGATGATTTTTTGATGATCAGTTTTAGAGGTAAAAAGTGGAAGAAACTATTATTTCAAAAGAAATTATCTTCTGCTTTTATTCTTGAAAAGTTTTTCTTGATAAAAAGTATCGATTTTCGAGGACTAAAGGAATCGCGAAAACTCTAGTTACAAATGTTTACTCATGTTGGTATTTGGAGGCATTTCCTGCAATGCTGCGTGATTTCAGATTTCAGCTAGTTCTTGTGTTTCACTAGTCAGCTCTAGTCTGTTTCTCTGATCTTCAGTATCTTGATAATCATATATTTCTAAAAGTCCTTATCACATTTTTTCGCTCTTATCTATGTATTCGAGAAAAGTATCATTTGGACATTTTCATCCTCGCCAACGATCTCTCTTCACGAAACAACTGTAACACTGTTTAACAGAACATAATTTTTGTTAAAAAAAAAGTTCCAGGTGCCACATAGACAAACTCTTTGATCACTGCTACTAAGAAAATCTTAGAAACAAGAACTGTCTAAATTGTGATAGAAAACAGTAAAGGTTGTAACGCATACACCTAAAGGCTAATGGCATATGGAACATTTGTTCTGAATGGGATTAAATCTGGTAGGTGGAGCCTTCCTCAAACTTTGCTCCACTGTTTTCTTTAGCTGTTCATTTTCTTGACTCGACTTCGACGCTTTTTCCTTTGTAACTGACAAAGCTCTTCTTGGTAACATAATGTTGCGGATTTCTTCTGCAATAGAACTCGTCGAAAACAGTGGTAAAATAAGCAAACAAGCAATGAAAAGAGATCTGAACCTGAAACTGACCATTGTTTTTAGAAGAAAGTGGAGATGACTGATCTTGGATCTACTTTGACACCTTATGTGGTGACTGGTGTGATGTTAACTAGTAGATACATGTGTTTCGTCATTCACATGGTTATAAGTGTTTATTTAAACTTGGATGAGATCCATGCAATGCTGGCATTGACTGATCTGCTAGTGCTCAATTCTGAATATTTGTCATGAAGTTTTATATAAATCGACACAGAGTGGTCAGAAATATATGCTTAGAACTCAAGACTCAAAGTATTGAATTATAATAAGTTTTTTAGATATGAAATTCAAGGAAAGATGAGACTTGTGTACTGATAGACTTCCATTGCACAACTAGAAAATGCTAATAGTAGACAACACAGTTACAAAATAGAGGCTAAAACCATTGAAAACTGCCTGCAAGAGAGCCTTTAACTACTTATAATGTGGTCCGCAACTCAGCAGCACCATGAGCGAAGTGGCATCTATCACCAAATGTGCAGGATCCTTTGCCAAAGTTTTCACAGAGCTTGGTTTTGTAGTTGTTAGACGGAGGAGGTGGAGGGCCGCGGGATTTGGGTGCCCCGCTCATTGGGCTGACGTTCACAATCAGCTCTCGAACCATGGCGCTAGCTTGACTGATTTGTTCAAAAGAGCCTTCTAATTCAATGTTGCGCAGATTTGGGTCTGTTTCATGATCCCTGATTGAGAGTTTTACACCTGTCTGGCGACATATCTGCTTTGAGTTCACTCCACCTTTTCCTATGATAGGACCAGCAAGAGATGCATCCACACTGATTTTAGTGGTTGCACTGGCGCCAAAGCCTGATGGGGGAGGCGGGAAAGACTGATCCATCATGCGGCCACCACGGCCTGGCATTGGCCCCATACCATGGTGATCATCAAATGATGGGGCAACTGGCTTCCCAATTTCCCACTCGCCGTGGGCAAAGTGGCATTTGTCCCCAAACTTGCATCCTTCCGCAGAGTTGAACTTGTTACAGAGGCGTGATTTAATTGCAGCTGGACCAGAGCCATTCTTCATTAGTGGAGGGGGAACCATCCCACGTGGGGATGCAACAGCCGCTGGTCCCATGTTAGACATCTGAGCTATAGCACTGTAGCCTCCAGGAACATAGTGAGCAAAATGACAACCCTCGCCAAATGGACAGCCAGTAGTACTGCAAATTATAAAAACACATCAGATATATATTGAGTGGCATCCTTGCATTAAAACAACTAGGCTTAGTCAAATGGCACAGCTGGTTGCAAAGGTAATAACTAAGGCCATATAGTTTTATTATAGGGGATACACATTTTCCTTGTCAGCAATTACTCGCATTATCGAAAGTATTTGAATGTAACCTGCAAAGAGTTTAAAGCCCCATTTTCAACAAAATTGCATTAACTAAAAATTCAATGAACGCGCTGTCAAGTTTGCTTGAAAACAAACCATTTTTCTAGCAAATTGTGCAATCAATAACAAGCTGGAGACATAACTAAACACAATTCTAAGCTTCTAACATATTATCTTTCAAACAAAGCTCATGGACTACAATCCCAACATATTACGTTTGAAGATACTTGGGGTGGTTATATACCATCCAGAAACACTAAACAAATAACTGCATCGAAAAAATCTTACTTTGCAACGAAACAAAAATCAAATTATAAAATAAGTAAACTATCTTTGCAATTTAGATGCAATCTTTCCAATGAGTCACTTAAGTGACTCAGCCGTCCAATATATTCTCGAAAATCAAGTGTGCCTGCATATAGTGACTCTACATTCACGGTATCTTTCAAACACGAATATTACATTAATTCAATTAAAGTTGCAAAATTACCATTACCATTACCATTTCTGTATCTTCATATAATCTGAGCCAAGTGAAGATTAGTTAAGCTTCAAGTTAAGATTATAACCTGAAAAACTTGGTGCATGGCTTTGATTTGCTTCCTATACCACTTGAATCCATTTCTGTTGCAACACATTCATTATTATAACTTTAGTCGCCTCTTCTCAAAATTTTATACACTCAACACAACAACTTTTCCACATTAATCATTTGCACAAAAACAGAAGCCCTAGTTTTTTTCCAGGTTTCAGTAAAAACAAAACAACGCAACGCAGCAACAAATCTCACAACTTGAAATCGAAAAATAGATTAGAGTGGATTGAATTAATAGGGAAAGAACCTGTCTTGGGCTTTTTAAATCCGGCACCATTGCCGTTGATTTCTGCTTCAAGTCCGCCACGTTTGCGAGAATCCATTACGGCGGCGATGAGATGGAGTGAAATGAATCGGAGAAGATACGGAAAGGTTGGAACTTGGAGGCCGTGAAAATTTTAGGGCAAATCGATTCGACTACGGACGGGAGTAGGAGCAGCAGAAGATGTGAGCGAAGCGGAGTGTTTTTATTAGATCTGATTTTTTCTGCTTATTATTGGAAATTTAATATTATATTATTTACTATTCCTCTGCTCTGAGCTTTCTTCGTTGTATTAGGGGTTGGGCCGTATTCGAACGGCCCATTTTAATCTGCAGAAATTTGAAGTTGTAATTGATACTTGATGAGATACAGACACAGGTAGGGGACTATTGACACACTCAATAATATACAGGTACAAGAATGTATGTAATGTCTACAAAGATGATGTTTCTCTTTATATGAGAGGAACGTCAGGTGTTTGTTGTCTATACCCAGAGGGAAATGTAGTTTCTGTCGGGGCCTTAACTTTCGTACTCAGTGACTGGTTCGGGTGGTGGAGGAACATCGAACCTCATGAGGACTTCAGGTACTCCAGAAGTATCTCTAATAATCTGTCATACAAGAGTTGCAAACAATGATGAATTTACTTGAATTCGTACTTTTTTGGTTTGGAAATAAAATTAGCAGTTTAAGTACAAATCTAAGATATACATAATGACTAGCTAAGGGACGTAAGAGTTCATAATATATCAAAAATTGTTACCACCATTTCTGCTCAAAGGATGAGACTATTCTGGCATATCTTTAACTGATGGAAAATTAACCCACGGCATAATTAATAGACACAGACTTTTATAGTGCAGCCTCTTTAGGGCATGCAAACATCTTATACCATTTCATTATCAAAGAAACTTGCAGGGATACATAATTTAACACCAAATATCTCAAATAAAACTTACTAATATTTCTTCATCAAGATATGAGATCATAAGCATTCTCTGGAGACTCCCATCTGTTAAAAAGAAAGCCAAATTGTTGGGAGAAACTCGAATCAGCTCATGTTAAGCTTAACAAATAACTTCTGATTGTCAGTTGCCAAATAAATATATGAACAAAAAATGCTCAGGAAACTCGAAGGGGTGGGGACGGCTTGGTGATAGAAGTGAGGTCACATAGCCTTCTCATATTGACAGACCAAATCCCATACTGACGGTGAACAGGGTGGGGTGAGGTTGGAGTGGAATAAGAAAAAAATGTCCAGGATATCTTGGAATACTTTTGCCACTATGCAGCCTAAATCTACAACTAGGTTCATAAGAATTGAGGTGATTTAAATTTAAATTTGAAAGGCAAATGCATATTGCACGCAATAGTCTATGCATAACAAATAGTCCAATACCCATCTTAAACCACCACACTATGAAACACATGTACTTTTAACTTCATTAAAACACTTGAATGCTTGATTCATGTCATGCAGTAATGAGATCCTTTTTGAGAAGAAAGAAAATGAAGCAGCAAAAAACTCACTTAAAGGAATTTTAAGGCCGCCCGATATAGCGTCCATAATAGGTAAAGGTAGCTGCTGCACGTGCTAACTGCCTGACCAAATGCACCTTTAAGTTGTTCTGGTATTGACCCTTCATCAACTCGAGGTGATTCCAAAACTAATTCATCATAATCTCCCTTGATTCTAAGTGGCCCCTCAACAGTCAACTTAATTGACAAGGCAATTTTGCTTTCAATCTGCATTGGCAGCAACACTTTTATCAATGATCAAGAATATGATTTGATAAACACAGGAAATTATAATTTTTAGTAACACAAAAAATGGTAACGCAGATTTAATTTATTTATTATTATCAGATATATGAACGATGTATGACAAACCTAGCATACCAAATTGAGTAACTTCGTATTCACTGATATCTTTGCATAACCATCCTTAATCAGAATCTCCATCTTTTGTAAGTTTGCCACAGTTGTAGGAAATGATCTGTTGTACACCAACCATTAAACAAATTATTATTTCAATGATTTCATTTTCCCCCATTTTGGCCTTTGAAAAAAACTGTTAACCCCGTGAAGCATGTTTTCAAATTCAGTTCGGACCATTTAAACTAATTATAGCAACATTCACAAAATGGCAAGACATAGAGATCAGGCACCATACTCACTCAAAAATGAGTTTTGTGGCTAAAGACCCAGGGCTTCCAGACCCAATCCATTCATAGTTCCAGCGACCTTCAAGATACGGTGAGCTGCATGGCTAAGAAAAATACATGACATACATATTCAATCACATAGAACAACAGCAGTGAAAAGAACTTACGTGGTTGGCCGTAGTGTAGGATTTAGTCTCTCAAGACCAATGATCCTTTCATTTACATCGATCTTCTGAATATCAGTTGTCTTTCCAGTAACCAATGCCTCAAAACCCCCAGAATCTTTAAGCTAGAAAATTCAATAAAGGCTTTTTGTAAAAATCCCCCATGTAACAATGATGAAGCTATTGAGAAGCTACAGTACAACTAAATACCACTCCAGCATATAACAATCATACTGAATTCAAGCAGTAGCGCGACCATAATGTGAGTCATCAGATTAGGTTTCTTAATTTATCTCATAATCAATTTCATCCTAAAATCAACAATCAATCAAAAAAGTAATAAAACAGTATACTAACTGCGAGTAGAAGAGATTCTTTAGCGGAAAGCCTCTCCATTTCCTTAGCGTAGCTTGCTGGAGCTCCCTGGACGACCTGCTGCACCATCGCTCTGGTAATTGTTGACCTCCGGCGGCAGGAAAGACGGCGTCGATGCTGATTTTGAGTCGATGCGGCGGCGGCGGCGGCGATGGGTGGAGTAGTTAGGAAGGGTATTGAGGGACGAGAAGTTGAGAAATTGAAAGTTGCGGCGCGGATCGAACCGAGCGATGAGGTCTGAGAAAGCGCCATGAGATGAGAGTAGAAGAGCGTTGACCAGAGAGGAAGGTGGATTTGACAAATGCAGGATTGAGACGTTGAGGGGTATTTTCGTCATATGAAATTACTGGAAATTGTTACTAATCATTTTTTTAGTATGAAGAAAATTGCAATGAGACGTAACTGGAAGCGTAAAACATATCACTCTCATCTTCTTGTCGCTAAAGATACTATTTCATCGCTAAATGTTCATCTCGTCGCTATAGGTCTCTGGCATGTTGAAAATGCATTCATGTTATGAACGATGCTTGATCAATTCCTAAGGTTACAACTGGTGTAATAGTCAAATAGTGCATGCTTATGCTGTACTCAAAACTTCAGACAATGATAGTAACACTTGAAGAAACATTTCTAAGCTGTCTTTCCCTATCATACGTATCCATCGAATGCGTTAAAAGTCGCTGATCCGAGTATGAAACCATATGCAGATCTAGAATTTAAATGTAACATGTACACAGTAAGTCAAAGCGAGAACAAGCTCCCATTGACAAGTTTTCCACAAATAGCACATACCCATGAAAACAAAACACTGATGAAATAAAACAGGTAGGTGGTCAGCAATCTAGCTAAAATGTAAAAGCTTGCATATTTATTACTACTACATTCTGCAATATTTAGATAAGAGATTCAGGTCGATATAACACATTATTAGCATAACAAACGGACAATTTCGGAAAGCACAAATATATACATGTAAAAGCTGAAATAGTGACACCAGTTCACATTCCTACTTCGGAAAAATGATGCTTACTAACATGTGCAGTAAATAGGGAAAGCGAGTATTACCATGAGATCTTTATTCGCTGGAAATATATGATGGAATAATAAAAGCAGGAACTCCTCCAGCTTGATGTCGATAAAACAGTTTCTTTGGAGGTCGGTAAATGGTTCCACTTTCTCGCCAGTATATGTCAAACAAATGAGACATCACAAGGACCCTCAAACAGATGGCCGCTGATAATTCTTCAACGGCGTATGTATAAGACTATCAGGAGAAGCTATCTACCTATTTTTCTTCACAACCAATTACATACCATAAAGTCCATACCATTTTATTCCAAAGCTCATTGTGGTCCACACCACTCGATAGCTATGTTGAGTGAAACTCAACCACAACTAAACACAATCAATAAATATGAACACCAGAAAATATGTTAGCAATGCATCAAATTTCAACTAAATAATTCTTACTTTTAAATGATTGTTTCCACTAACAAAAAAGATAAAAGACATAAACCTATTAAAACATGTCTTAAAATAAACAGACCAAGGCGAATTCCAAAAAGGAGCAGATTGAATAAGGTAACATGCAATACTAGAAATTGGTACGGCAAGCAGTCAGCCAGCCGGACACATCTCTTTTCGAATAAAAGATGCATCAGTACGGTATTATATTTATACATTCTACTACAATGCCCGTGAACTCTCTAAATGCATAAAATAGAGGCACTGCATTAAACTACATTTAATTGAACGAATAGCTCGTGTCCTAAACTTAAGATATTGTACATCAGAACATACCATATTATAAAATGGAACAAACTGAAACCAGACCAAGATTGCATAATTCTTGT